>CAUVYM010000329.1:0-85428 GCA_963556165.1 Tipula helvola
GGTCTCGTAGTATACTACGTAGTACAGTACGCCACCGAAAGAGCACGCATTTATTAAATGTGTTTATATAAATTTATATTAAAATTATTTTTATCATAATTCTGATAATCTAGAGCATCGATTAAGCCAATAAAATAATAAAATTTTAACAAAAAATTTGTTTGCACAAAATTACGGTCTCGTAGTATACTATGATACGTAGTACAGTACGCCACCGAAAGAGCACGCATTTATTAAATGTGTTTATATAAATTTATATTAAAATTATTTTTATCATAATTCTGATAATCTAGAGCATCGATTAAGCCAATAAAATAATAAAATTTTAACAAAAAATTTGTTTGCACAAAATTACGGTCTCGTAGTATACTACGTAGTACAGTACGCCACCGAAAGAGCACGCATTTATTAAATGTGTTTATATAAATTTATATTTTAATTATTTTTATCATAATTCTGATAATCTAGAGCATTGATTAAGCCAATAGAATATTAATATTTTAACAAAAAATTTGTTTGCACAAAATTACGGTCTCGTAGTATACTACGTAGTACAGTACGCCACCGAAAGAGCACGCATTGATTAAATGTGTTTATATAAATTTATATTAAAATTATTTTTATCATAATTCTGATAATCTAGAGCATCGATTAAGCCAATAAAATATTAAAATTTTAACAAAAAATTTGTTTGCACAAAATTACGGTCTCGTAGTATACTACGTAGTACAGTACGCCACCGAAAGAGCACGCATTTATTAAATGTGTTTATATAAATTTATATTTAAATTATTTTTATCATAATTCTGATAATCTAGAGCATCGATTAAGCCAATAAAATAATAAAATTTTAACAAAAAATTTGTTTCCACAAAATTACGGTCTCGTAGTATACTACGTAGTACAGTACGCCACCGAAAGAGCACGCATTTATTAAATGTGTTTATATAAATTTATATTTTAATTATTTTTATCATAATTCTGATAATCTAGAGCATTGATTAAGCCAATAGAATATTAAAATTTTAACAAAAAATTTGTTTGCACAAAATTACGGTCTCGTAGTATACTACGTAGTACAGTACGCCACCGAAAGAGCACGCATTTATTAAATGTGTTTATATAAATTTATATTAAAATTATTTTTATCATAATTCTGATAATCCAAAGCATCGATTAAGCCAATAAAATAATAAAATTTTAACAAAAAATTTGTTTGCACAAAATTACGGTCTCGTAGTATACTACGTAGTACAGTACGCCACCGAAAGAGCACGCATTTATTAAATGTGTTTATATAAATTTATATTAAAATTATTTTTATCATAATTCTGATAATCTAGAGTATCGATTAAGCCAATAGAATATTAAAATTTTAACAAAAAATTTGTTTGCACAAAATTACGGTCTCGTAGTATACTACGTAGTACAGTACGCCACCGAAAGAGCACGCATTTATTAAATGTGTTTATATAAATTTATATTAAAATTATTTTTATCATAATTCTGATAATCTAGAGCATCGATTAAGCCAATAAAATAATAAAATTTTAACAAAAAATTTATTTGCACAAAATTACGGCCTCGTAGTATACTACGTAGTACAGTACGCCACCGAAAGAGCACGCATTTATTAAATGTGTTTATATAAATTTATTTTAAAATTATTTTTATCATAATTCTGATAATCTAGACTATAGAGCATCGATTAAGCCAATAAAATATTAAAATTTTAACAAAAAATTTGTTTGCACAAAATTACGGTCTCGTAGTATACTACGTAGTACAGTACGCAACCGAAAGAGCACGCATTTATTAAATGTGTTTATATAAATTTATATTAAAATTATTTTTATCATAATTCTGATAATCTAGAGCATCGATTAAGCCAATAAAATATTAAAATTTTAACAAAAAATTTGTTTGCACAAAATTACGGTCTCGTAGTATACTACGTAGTACAGTACGCCACCGAAAGAGCACGCATTTATTAAATGTGTTTATATAAATTTATATTAAAATTATTTTTATCATAATTCTGATAATCTAGAGCATCGATTAAGCCAATAAAATAATAAAATTTTAACAAAAAATTTGTTTGCACAAAATTACGGTCTCGTGGTATACTACGTAGTAACAGTACGCCACCGAAAGAGCACGCATTTATTAAATGTGTTTATATAAATTTATATTTAAATTATTTTTATCATAATTCTGATAATCTAGAGCATCGATTAAGCCAATAAAATAATAAAATTTTAACAAAAAATTTGTTTGCACAAAATTACGGTCTCGTAGTATACTACGTAGTACAGTACGCCACCGAAAGAGCACGCATTTATTAAATGTGTTTATATAAATTTATATTAAAATTATTTTTATCATAATTCTGATAATCTAGAGCATCGATTAAGCCAATAAAATAATAAAATTTTAACAAAAAATTTGTTTGCACAAAATTACGGTCTCGTAGTATACTACGTAGTACAGTACGCCACCGAAAGAGCACGCATTTGTTAAATGTGTTTATATAAATTTATATTAAAATTATTTTTATCATAATTCTGATAATCTAGAGCATCGATTAAGCCAATAAAATATTAAAATTTTAACAAAAAATTTGTTTGCACAAAATTACGGTCTCGTAGTATACTACGTAGTACAGTACGCCACCGAAAGAGCACGCATTTATTAAATGTGTTTATATAAATTTATATTAAAATTATTTTTATCATAATTCTGATAATCTAGAGCATCGATTAAGCCAATAAAATAATAAAATTTTAACAAAAAATTTGTTTCCACAAAATTACGGTCTCGTAGTATACTACGTAGTACAGTACGCCACCGAAAGAGCACGCATTTATTAAATGTGTTTATATAAATTTATATTAAAATTATTTTTATCATAATTCTGATAATCTAGAGCATCGATTAAGCCAATAGAATAATACAATTTTAATAAAAAATTTGTTTGCACAAAATTACGGTCTCGTAGTATACTACGTAGTACAGTACGCCTCCGAAAGAGCACGCATTTATTAAATGTGTTTATATAAATTTATATTAAAATTATTTTTATCATAATTCTGATAATCTAGAGCATCGATTAAGCCAATAAAATAATAAAATTTTAACAAAAAATTTGTTTGCACAAAATTACGGTCTCGTAGTATACTACGTAGTACAGTACGCCACCGAAAGAGCACGCATTTATTAAATGTGTTTATATAAATTTATATTAAAATTATTTTTATCATAATTCTGATAATCTAGAGCATCGATTAAGCCAATAAAATAATAAAATTTTAACAAAAAATTTGTTTGCACAAAATTACGGTCTCGTAGTATACTACGTAGTACAGTACGCCACCGAAAGAGCACGCATTTATTAAATGTGTTTATATAAATTTATATTAAAATTATTTTTATCATAATTCTGATAATCTAGAGCATCGATTAAGCCAATAAAATATTAAAATTTTAACAAAAAATTTGTTTGCACAAAATTACGGTCTCGTAGTATACTACGTAGTACAGTACGCCACCGAAAGAGCACGCATTTATTAAATGTGTTTATATAAATTTATATTAAAATTATTTTTATCATAATTCTGATAATCTAGAGCATCGATTAAGCCAATAAAATAATAAAATTTTAACAAAAAATTTGTTTGCACAAAATTACGGTCTCGTAGTATACTACGTAGTACAGTACGCCACCGAAAGAGCACGCATTTATTAAATGTGTTTATATAAATTTATATTAAAATTATTTTTATCATAATTCTGATAATCTAGAGCATCGATTAAGCCAATAAAATAATAAAATTTTAACAAAAAATTTGTTTGCACAAAATTACGGTCTCGTAGTATACTACGTAGTACAGTACGCCACCGAAAGAGCACGCATTTATTAAATGTGTTTATATAAATTTATATTAAAATTATTTTTATCATAATTCTGATAATCCAAAGCATCGATTAAGCCAATAAAATAATAAAATTTTAACAAAAAATTTGTTTGCACAAAATTACGGTCTCGTAGTATACTACGTAGTACAGTACGCCACCGAAAGAGCACGCATTTATTAAATGTCTTTATATAAATTTATATTAAAATTATTTTTATCATAATTCTGATAATCTAGAGCATCGATTAAGCCAATAAAATAATAAAATTTTAACAAAAAATTTGTTTGCACAAAATTACGGTCTCGTAGTATACTACGTAGTACAGTACGCCTCCGAAAGAGCACGCATTTATTAAATGTGTTTATATAAATTTATATTAAAATTATTTTTATCATAATTCTGATAATCTAGAGCATCGATTAAGCCAATAAAATATTAAAATTTTAACAAAAAATTTGTTTGCACAAAATTACGGTCTCGTAGTATACTACGTAGTACAGTACGCCACCGAAAGAGCACGCATTTATTAAATGTGTTTATATAAATTTATATTAAAATTATTTTTATCATAATTCTGATAATCTAGAGCATCGATTAAGCCATTAAAATAATAAAATTTTAACAAAAAATTTGCTTGCACAAAATTACGGTCTCGTAGTATACTACGTAGTACAGTACGCCACCGAAAGAGCACGCATTTATTAAATGTGTTTATATAAATTTATATTAAAATTATTTTTATCATAATTCTGATAATCTAGAGCATCGATTAAGCCAATAAAATATTAAAATTTTAACAAAAAATTTGTTTGCACAAAATTACGGCCTCGTAGTATACTACGTAGTACAGTACGCCACCGAAAGAGCACGCATTTATTAAATGTGTTTATATAAATTTATATTTAAATTATTTTATCATAATTCTGATAATCTAGAGCATCGATTAAGCCATTAAAATAATAAAATTTTAACAAAAAATTTGTTTGCACAAAATTACGGTCTCGTAGTATACTACGTAGTACAGTACGCCACCGAAAGAGCACGCATTTATTAAATGTGTTTATATAAATTTATATTAAAATTATTTTTATCATAATTCTGATAATCTAGAGCATCGATTAAGCCATTAAAATAATAAAATTTTAACAAAAAATTTGTTTGCACAAAATTACGGTCTCGTAGTATACTACGTAGTACAGTACGCCACCGAAAGAGCACGCATTTATTAAATGTGTTTATATAAATTTATATTAAAATTATTTTTATCATAATTCTGATAATCTAGAGCATCGATTAAGCCAATAAAATATTAAAATTTTAACAAAAAATTTGTTTGCACAAAATTACGGTCTCGTAGTATACTACGTAGTACAGTACACCACCGAAAGGGCACGTATTTATTAAATGTGTTTTTATAAATTGATATTTAAATTATTTTTATCATAATTCTGATAATCTAGAGCATCGATTAAGCCAATAAAATAATAAAATTTTAACAAAAAATTTGTTTGCACAAAATTACGGTCTCGTAGTATACTACGTAGTACAGTACGCCACCGAAAGAGCACGCATTTATTAAATGTGTTTATATAAATTTATATTAAAATTATTTTTATCATAATTCTGATAATCTAGAGCATCGATTAAGCCAATAAAATATTAAAATTTTAACAAAAAATTTGTTTGCACAAAATTACGGTCTCGTAGTATACTACGTAGTACAGTACGCCACCGAAAAAGCACGCATTTATTAAATGTGTTTATATAAATTTATATTAAAATTATTTTTATCATAATTCTGATAATCTAGAGCATCGATTAAGCCAATAAAATAATAAAATTTTAACAAAAAATTTGTTTGCACAAAATTACGGTCTCGTAGTATACTACGTAGTACAGTACGCCACCGAAAGAGCACGCATTTATTAAATGTGTTTATATAAATTTATATTAAAATTATTTTTATCATAATTCTGATAATCTAGAGCATCGATTAAGCCAATAAAATAATAAAATTTTAACAAAAAATTTGTTTGCACAAAATTACGGTCTCGTAGTATAATACGTAGTACAGTACGCCTCCGATAGAGCACGTATTTATTAAATGTGTTTATATAAATTTATATTAAAATTATTTTTATCATAATTCTGATAATCTAGAGCATCGATTAAGCCAATAAAATAATGAAATTTTAACAAAAAATTTGTTTGCACAAAATTACGGTCTCGTAGTATACTGTGTAGTACAGTACGCCTCCGATAGAGCACGCATTTATTAAATGTGTTTATATAAATTTATATTAAAATTATTTTTATCATAATTCTGATAATCTAGAGCATCGATTAAGCCAATAAAATAATAAAATTTTAACAAAAAATTTGTTTCCACAAAATTACGGTCTCGTAGTATACTACGTAGTACAGTACGCCTCCGAGAGAGCACGCATTTATTAAATGTGTTTATATAAATTTATATTAAAATTATTTCTATCATAATTCTGATAATCTAGAGCATCGATTAAGCCAATAAAATAATAAAATTTTAACAAAAAATTTGTTTGCACAAAATTACGGTCTCGTAGTATACTACGTAGTACAGTACGCCACCGAAAGAGCACGCATTTATTAAATGTGTTCATATAAATTTATATTTTAATTATTTTTATCATAATTCTGATAATCTAGAGCATCGATTAAGCCAATAAAATAATAAAATTTTAACAAAAAATTTGTTTGCACAAAATTACGGTCTCGTAGTATACTACGTAGTACAGTACGCCACCGAAAGAGCACGCATTTATTAAATGTGTTTATATAAATTTATATTAAAATTATTTTTATCATAATTCTGATAATCTAGAGCATCGATTAAGCCAATAAAATAATAAAATTTTAACAAAAAATTTGTTTGCACAAAATTACGGTCTCGTAGTATACTACGTAGTACAGTACGCCACCGAAAGAGCACGCATTTATTAAATGTCTTTATATAAATTTATATTAAAATTATTTTTATCATAATTCTGATAATCTAGAGCATCGATTAAGCCAATAAAATAATAAAATTTTAACAAAAAATTTGTTTGCACAAAATTACGGTCTCGTCGTATACTACGTAGTACAGTACGCCTCCGATAGAGCACGCATTTATTAAATGTGTTTATATAAATTTATATTAAAATTATTTTTATCATAATTCTGATAATCTAGAGCATCGATTAAGCCAATAAAATATTAAAATTTTAACAAAAAATTTGTTTGCACAAAATTACGGTCTCGTAGTATACTACGTAGTACAGTACGCCACCGAAAGAGCACGCATTTATTAAATGTGTTTATATAAATTTATATTTAAATTATTTTTATCATAATTCTGATAATCTAGAGCATCGATTAAGCCAATAAAATAATAAAATTTTAACAAAAAATTTGTTTGCACAAAATTACGGTCTCGTAGTATACTACGTAGTACAGTACGCCACCGAAAGAGCACGCATTTATTAAATGTGTTTATATAAATTTATATTAAAATTATTTTTATCATAATTCTGATAATCTAGAGCATCGATTAAGCCAATAAAATAATAAAATTTTAACAAAAAATTTGTTTGCACAAAATTACGGTCTCGTAGTATACTATGATACGTAGTACAGTACGCCACCGAAAGAGCACGCATTTATTAAATGTGTTTATATAAATTTATATTAAAATTATTTTTATCATAATTCTGATAATCTAGAGCATCGATTAAGCCAATAAAATAATAAAATTTTAACAAAAAATTTGTTTCCACAAAATTACGGTCTCGTAGTATACTACGTAGTACAGTACGCCACCGAAAGAGCACGCATTTATTAAATGTGTTTATATAAATTTATATTTTAATTATTTTTATCATAATTCTGATAATCTAGAGCATTGATTAAGCCAATAGAATATTAATATTTTAACAAAAAATTTGTTTGCACAAAATTACGGTCTCGTAGTATACTACGTAGTACAGTACGCCACCGAAAGAGCACGCATTGATTAAATGTGTTTATATAAATTTATATTAAAATTATTTTTATCATAATTCTGATAATCTAGAGCATCGATTAAGCCAATAAAATATTAAAATTTTAACAAAAAATTTGTTTGCACAAAATTACGGTCTCGTAGTATACTACGTAGTACAGTACGCCACCGAAAGAGCACGCATTTATTAAATGTGTTTATATAAATTTATATTTAAATTATTTTTATCATAATTCTGATAATCTAGAGCATCGATTAAGCCAATAAAATAATAAAATTTTAACAAAAAATTTGTTTCCACAAAATTACGGTCTCGTAGTATACTACGTAGTACAGTACGCCACCGAAAGAGCACGCATTTATTAAATGTGTTTATATAAATTTATATTAAAATTATTTTTATCATAATTCTGATAATCTAGAGCATTGATTAAGCCAATAGAATATTAAAATTTTAACAAAAAATTTGTTTGCACAAAATTACGGTCTCGTAGTATACTACGTAGTACAGTACGCCACCGAAAGAGCACGCATTTATTAAATGTGTTTATATAAATTTATATTAAAATTATTTTTATCATAATTCTGATAATCCAAAGCATCGATTAAGCCAATAAAATAATAAAATTTTAACAAAAAATTTGTTTGCACAAAATTACGGTCTCGTAGTATACTACGTAGTACAGTACGCCACCGAAAGAGCACGCATTTATTAAATGTGTTTATATAAATTTATATTAAAATTATTTTTATCATAATTCTGATAATCTAGAGTATCGATTAAGCCAATAGAATATTAAAATTTTAACAAAAAATTTGTTTGCACAAAATTACGGTCTCGTAGTATACTACGTAGTACAGTACGCCACCGAAAGAGCACGCATTTATTAAATGTGTTTATATAAATTTATATTAAAATTATTTTTATCATAATTCTGATAATCTAGAGCATCGATTAAGCCAATAAAATAATAAAATTTTAACAAAAAATTTATTTGCACAAAATTACGGCCTCGTAGTATACTACGTAGTACAGTACGCCACCGAAAGAGCACGCATTTATTAAATGTGTTTATATAAATTTATTTTAAAATTATTTTTATCATAATTCTGATAATCTAGACTATAGAGCATCGATTAAGCCAATAAAATATTAAAATTTTAACAAAAAATTTGTTTGCACAAAATTACGGTCTCGTAGTATACTACGTAGTACAGTACGCAACCGAAAGAGCACGCATTTATTAAATGTGTTTATATAAATTTATATTAAAATTATTTTTATCATAATTCTGATAATCTAGAGCATCGATTAAGCCAATAAAATATTAAAATTTTAACAAAAAATTTGTTTGCACAAAATTACGGTCTCGTAGTATACTACGTAGTACAGTACGCCACCGAAAGAGCACGCATTTATTAAATGTGTTTATATAAATTTATATTAAAATTATTTTTATCATAATTCTGATAATCTAGAGCATCGATTAAGCCAATAAAATAATAAAATTTTAACAAAAAATTTGTTTGCACAAAATTACGGTCTCGTGGTATACTACGTAGTAACAGTACGCCACCGAAAGAGCACGCATTTATTAAATGTGTTTATATAAATTTATATTTAAATTATTTTTATCATAATTCTGATAATCTAGAGCATCGATTAAGCCAATAAAATAATAAAATTTTAACAAAAAATTTGTTTGCACAAAATTACGGTCTCGTAGTATACTACGTAGTACAGTACGCCACCGAAAGAGCACGCATTTATTAAATGTGTTTATATAAATTTATATTAAAATTATTTTTATCATAATTCTGATAATCTAGAGCATCGATTAAGCCAATAAAATAATAAAATTTTAACAAAAAATTTGTTTGCACAAAATTACGGTCTCGTAGTATACTACGTAGTACAGTACGCCACCGAAAGAGCACGCATTTGTTAAATGTGTTTATATAAATTTATATTAAAATTATTTTTATCATAATTCTGATAATCTAGAGCATCGATTAAGCCAATAAAATATTAAAATTTTAACAAAAAATTTGTTTGCACAAAATTACGGTCTCGTAGTATACTACGTAGTACAGTACGCCACCGAAAGAGCACGCATTTATTAAATGTGTTTATATAAATTTATATTAAAATTATTTTTATCATAATTCTGATAATCTAGAGCATCGATTAAGCCAATAAAATAATAAAATTTTAACAAAAAATTTGTTTCCACAAAATTACGGTCTCGTAGTATACTACGTAGTACAGTACGCCACCGAAAGAGCACGCATTTATTAAATGTGTTTATATAAATTTATATTAAAATTATTTTTATCATAATTCTGATAATCTAGAGCATCGATTAAGCCAATAGAATAATACAATTTTAATAAAAAATTTGTTTGCACAAAATTACGGTCTCGTAGTATACTACGTAGTACAGTACGCCTCCGAAAGAGCACGCATTTATTAAATGTGTTTATATAAATTTATATTAAAATTATTTTTATCATAATTCTGATAATCTAGAGCATCGATTAAGCCAATAAAATAATAAAATTTTAACAAAAAATTTGTTTGCACAAAATTACGGTCTCGTAGTATACTACGTAGTACAGTACGCCACCGAAAGAGCACGCATTTATTAAATGTGTTCATATAAATTTATATTAAAATTATTTTTATCATAATTCTGATAATCTAGAGCATCGATTAAGCCAATAAAATAATAAAATTTTAACAAAAAATTTGTTTGCACAAAATTACGGTCTCGTAGTATACTACGTAGTACAGTACGCCACCGAAAGAGCACGCATTTATTAAATGTGTTTATATAAATTTATATTAAAATTATTTTTATCATAATTCTGATAATCTAGAGCATCGATTAAGCCAATAAAATATTAAAATTTTAACAAAAAATTTGTTTGCACAAAATTACGGTCTCGTAGTATACTACGTAGTACAGTACGCCACCGAAAGAGCTCGCATTTATTAAATGTGTTTATATAAATTTATATTAAAATTATTTTTATCATAATTCTGATAATCTAGAGCATCGATTAAGCCAATAAAATAATAAAATTTTAACAAAAAATTTGTTTGCACAAAATTACGGTCTCATAGTATACTACGTAGTACAGTACGCCACCGAAAGAGCACGCATTTATTAAATGTGTTTATATAAATTTATATTAAAATTATTTTTATCATAATTCTGATAATCTAGAGCATCGATTAAGCCAATAAAATAATAAAATTTTAACAAAAAATTTGTTTGCACAAAATTACGGTCTCGTAGTATACTACGTAGTACAGTACGCCACCGAAAGAGCACGCATTTATTAAATGTGTTTATATAAATTTATATTAAAATTATTTTTATCATAATTCTGATAATCCAAAGCATCGATTAAGCCAATAAAATAATAAAATTTTAACAAAAAATTTGTTTGCACAAAATTACGGTCTCGTAGTATACTACGTAGTACAGTACGCCACCGAAAGAGCACGCATTTATTAAATGTCTTTATATAAATTTATATTAAAATTATTTTTATCATAATTCTGATAATCTAGAGCATCGATTAAGCCAATAAAATAATAAAATTTTAACAAAAAATTTGTTTGCACAAAATTACGGTCTCGTCGTATACTACGTAGTACAGTACGCCTCCGAAAGAGCACGCATTTATTAAATGTGTTTATATAAATTTATATTAAAATTATTTTTATCATAATTCTGATAATCTAGAGCATCGATTAAGCCAATAAAATATTAAAATTTTAACAAAAAATTTGTTTGCACAAAATTACGGTCTCGTAGTATACTACGTAGTACAGTACGCCACCGAAAGAGCACGCATTTATTAAATGTCTTTATATAAATTTATATTAAAATTATTTTTATCATAATTCTGATAATCTAGAGCATCGATTAAGCCAATAAAATAATAAAATTTTAACAAAAAATTTGTTTGCACAAAATTACGGTCTCATAGTATACTACGTAGTACAGTACGCCACCGAAAGAGCACGCATTTATTAAATGTGTTTATATAAATTTATATTAAAATTATTTTTATCATAATTCTGATAATCTAGAGCATCGATTAAGCCAATAAAATAATAAAATTTTAACAAAAAATTTGTTTGCACAAAATTACGGTCTCGTAGTATACTACGTAGTACAGTACGCCACCGAAAGAGCACGCATTTATTAAATGTGTTTATATAAATTTATATTAAAATTATTTTTATCATAATTCTGATAATCTAGAGCATCGATTAAGCCAATAAAATAATAAAATTTTAACAAAAAATTTGTTTGCACAAAATTACGGTCTCGTAGTATACTATGATACGTAGTACAGTACGCCACCGAAAGAGCACGCATTTATTAAATGTGTTTATATAAATTTATATTAAAATTATTTTTATCATAATTCTGATAATCTAGAGCATCGATTAAGCCAATAAAATAATAAAATTTTAACAAAAAATTTGTTTCCACAAAATTACGGTCTCGTAGTATACTACGTAGTACAGTACGCCACCGAAAGAGCACGCATTTATTAAATGTGTTTATATAAATTTATATTAAAATTATTTTTATCATAATTCTGATAATCTAGAGCATCGATTAAGCCAATAAAATATTAAAATTTTAACAAAAAATTTGTTTGCACAAAATTACGGTCTCGTAGTATACTACGTAGTACAGTACGCCTCCGAGAGAGCACGCATTTATTAAATGTGTTTATATAAATTTATATTAAAATTATTTTTATCATAATTCTGATAATCTAGCGCATCGATTAAGCCAATAAAATAATAAAATTTTAACAAAAAATTTGTTTGCACAAAATTACGGTCTCGTAGTATACTACGTAGTACAGTACGCCACCGAAAGAGCACGCATTTATTAAATGTCTTTATATAAATTTATATTAAAATTATTTTTATCATAATTCTGATAATCTAGAGCATCGATTAAGCCAATAAAATAATAAAATTTTAACAAAAAATTTGTTTGCACAAAATTACGGTCTCGTAGTATACTACGTAGTACAGTACGCCACCGAAAGAGCACGCATTTATTAAATGTGTTTATATAAATTTATATTAAAATTACTTTTATCATAATTCTGATAATCTAGAGCATCGATTAAGCCAATAAAATATTAAAATTTTAACAAAAAATTGGTTTGCACAAAATTACGGTCTCGTAGTATACTACGTAGTACAGTACGCCTCCGATAGAGCACGCATTTATTAAATATGTTTATATAAATTTATATTAAAATTATTTTTATCATAATTCTGATAATCTAGAGCATCGATTAAGCCAATAAAATAATAAAATTTTAACAAAAAATTTGTTTGCACAAAATTACGGTCTCGTAGTATACTACGTAGTACAGTACGCCACCGAAAGAGCACGCATTTATTAAATGTGTTTATATAAATTTATATTAAAATTACTTTTATCATAATTCTGATAATCTAGAGCATCGATTAAGCCAATAAAATATTAAAATTTTAACAAAAAATTTGTTTGCACAAAATTACGGTCTCGTAGTATACTACGTAGTACAGTACGCCACCGAAAGAGCACGCATTTATTAAATGTGTTTATATAAATTTATATTTAAATTATTTTTATCATAATTCTGATAATCTAGAGCATCGATTAAGCCAATAAAATAATAAAATTTTAACAAAAAATTTGTTTGCACAAAATTACGGTCTCGTAGTATACTACGTAGTACAGTACGCCTCCGAGAGAGCACGCATTGATTAAATGTGTTTATATAAATTTATATTAAAATTATTTTTATCATAATTCTGATAATCTAGAGCATCGATTAAGCCAATAAAATAATAAAATTTTAACAAAAAATTTGTTTGTTCAAAATTACGGTCTCGTAGTATACTAAGTAGTACAGTACGCCACCGAAAGAGCACGCATTTATTAAATGTGTTTATATAAATTTATATTAAAATTATTTTTATCATAATTCTGATAATCTAGAGCATCGATTAAGCCAATAAAATAATAAAATTTTAACAAAAAATGTGTTTGCACAAAATTACCGTCTCGTAGTATACTACGTAGTACAGTACGCCACCGAAAGAGCACGCATTTATTAAATGTGTTTATATAAATTTATATTAAAATTATTTTTATCATAATTCTGATAATCTAGAGCATCCATTAAGCCAATAAAATATTAAAATTTAAACAAAAAATTTGTTTGCACAAAATTACGGTCTCGTCGTATACTACGTAGTACAGTACGCCTCCGATAGAGCACGCATTTATTAAATGTGTTTATATAAATTTATATTAAAATTATTTTTATCATAATTCTGATAATCTAGAGCATCGATTAAGCCAATAAAATATTAAAATTTAAACAAAAAATTTGTTTGCACAAAATTACGGTCTCGTAGTATACTACGTAGTACAGTACGCCACCGAAAGAGTACGCATTTATTAAATGTGTTTATATAAATTTATATTTAAATTATTTTTATCATAATTCTGATAATCTAGAGCATCGATTAAGCCAATAAAATAATAAAATTTTAACAAAAAATTTGTTTGCACAAAATTACGGTCTCGTAGTATACTACGTAGTACAGTACGCCTCCGAAAGAGCACGCATTGATTAAATGTGTTTATATAAATTTATATTAAAATTTTATCATAATTCTGATAATCTAGAGCATCGATTAAGCCAATAAAATAATAAAATTTTAACAAAAAATTTGTTTGCACAAAATTACGGTCTCGTAGTATACTAAGTAGTACAGTACGCCACCGAAAGAGCACGCATTTATTAAATGTGTTTATATAAATTTATATTTTAATTATTTTTATCATAATTCTGATAATCTAGAGCATCGATTAAGCCAATAAAATAATAAAATTTTAACAAAAAATTTGTTTGCACAAAATTACTGTCTCGTAGTATACTACGTAGTACAGTACGCCACCGAAAGAGCACGCATTTATTAAATGTGTTTATATAAATTTATATTAAAATTATTTTTATCATAATTCTGATAATCTAGAGCATCCATTAAGCCAATAAAATATTAAAATTTAAACAAAAAATTTGTTTGCACAAAATTACGGTCTCGTAGTATACTACGTAGTACAGTACGCCACCGAAAGAGCACGCATTTATTAAATGTGTTTATATAAATTTATATTTAAATTATTTTTATCATAATTCTGATAATCTAGAGCATCGATTAAGCCAATAAAATAATAAAATTTTAACAAAAAATTTGTTTGCACAAAATTACGGTCTCTTAGTATACTACGTAGTACAGTACGCCACCGAAAGAGCACGCATTTATTAAATGTGTTTATATAAATTTATATTAAAATTATTTTTATCATAATTCTGATAATCTAGAGCATCGATTAAGCCAATAAAATAATAAAATTTTAACAAAAAATTTGTTTGCACAAAATTACGGTCTCGTAGTATACTACGTAGTACAGTACGCCACCGAAAGAGCACGCATTTATTAAATGTGTTTATATAAATTTATATTAAAATTATTTTTATCATAATTCTGATAATCTAGAGCATCGATTAAGCCAATAAAATATTAAAATTTTAACAAAAAATTTGTTTGCACAAAATTACGGTCTCGTAGTATACTACGTAGTACAGTACACCACCGAAAGGGCACGTATTTATTAAATGTGTTTTTATAAATTTATATTTAAATTATTTTTATCATAATTCTGATAATCTAGAGCATCGATTAAGCCAATAAAATAATAAAATTTTAACAAAAAATTTGTTTGCACAAAATTACGGTCTCGTAGTATACTACGTAGTACAGTACGCCACCGAAAGAGCACGCATTTATTAAATGTGTTTATATAAATTTATATTAAAATTATTTTTATCATAATTCTGATAATCTAGAGCATCGATTAAGCCAAAAAATATTAAAATTTTAACAAAAAATTTGTTTGCACAAAATTACGGTCTCGTAGTATACTACGTAGTACAGTACGCCACCGAAAAAGCACGCATTTATTAAATGTGTTTATATAAATTTATATTAAAATTATTTTTATCATAATTCTGATAATCTAGAGCATCGATTAAGCCAATAAAATAATAAAATTTTAACAAAAAATTTGTTTGCACAAAATTACGGTCTCGTAGTATACTACGTAGTACAGTACGCCACCGAAAGAGCACGCATTTATTAAATGTGTTTATATAAATTTATATTAAAATTATTTTTATCATAATTCTGATAATCTAGAGCATCGATTAAGCCAATAAAATAATAAAATTTTAACAAAAAATTTGTTTGCACAAAATTACGGTCTCGTAGTATACTACGTAGTACAGTACGCCTCCGATAGAGCACGTATTTATTAAATGTGTTTATATAAATTTATATTAAAATTATTTTTATCATAATTCTGATAATCTAGAGCATCGATTAAGCCAATAAAATAATGAAATTTTAACAAAAAATTTGTTTGCACAAAATTACGGTCTCGTAGTATACTGTGTAGTACAGTACGCCTCCGATAGAGCACGCATTTATTAAATGTGTTTATATAAATTTATATTAAAATTATTTTTATCATAATTCTGATAATCTAGAGCATCGATTAAGCCAATAAAATAATAAAATTTTAACAAAAAATTTGTTTCCACAAAATTACGGTCTCGTAGTATACTACGTAGTACAGTACGCCTCCGAGAGAGCACGCATTTATTAAATGTGTTTATATAAATTTATATTAAAATTATTTCTATCATAATTCTGATAATCTAGAGCATCGATTAAGCCAATAAAATAATAAAATTTTAACAAAAAATTTGTTTGCACAAAATTACGGTCTCGTAGTATACTACGTAGTACAGTACGCCACCGAAAGAGCACGCATTTATTAAATGTGTTCATATAAATTTATATTAAAATTATTTTTATCATAATTCTGATAATCTAGAGCATCGATTAAGCCAATAAAATAATAAAATTTTAACAAAAAATTTGTTTGCACAAAATTACGGTCTCGTAGTATACTACGTAGTACAGTACGCCACCGAAAGAGCACGCATTTATTAAATGTGTTTATATAAATTTATATTAAAATTATTTTTATCATAATTCTGATAATCTAGAGCATCGATTAAGCCTATAAAATAATAAAATTTTAACAAAAAATTTGTTTGCACAAAATTACGGTCTCGTAGTATACTACGTAGTACAGTACGCCACCGAAAGAGCACGCATTTATTAAATGTCTTTATATAAATTTATATTAAAATTATTTTTATCATAATTCTGATAATCTAGAGCATCGATTAAGCCAATAAAATAATAAAATTTTAACAAAAAATTTGTTTGCACAAAATTACGGTCTCGTCGTATACTACGTAGTACAGTACGCCTCCGATAGAGCTATGGGGTCGTAATGGCGTTGGCTGTGTTGCTGCCAATTTTAGGGAGACGCCAAATCCATATATAATTGCATGTACAATAAAACACTTCACTTTGTTAATTTATAATATGTATTTATAATTCACAGAGTTTTATTGTTATTATTTAAGTATTAAATTTATTATTACAAAGTTATTTATTTAATATTATTCACCACCATTTGCGTATTAAAAATCACGAATTTTTTGGTATAATTAAAACGCGACTTGCTTGGATACATGCGCACGAACGAAGAATCAATTTCGGTCTGAGTATTATTACCAAGCGAAATGAAAACGAATTAGAATTGAAGCGGATGAATAAAAGTTCTTACAAATGAATTGTTTCGTTTTTTTATTGGTGTTTTGGGAAAAACCGGAGCGATGAATAAATAAATTTAATATGCTCGTCGGCTGAGCGGTTGCGGTTGCGTTGCGGTTTTATGTAAGTAAAATGAGTGCGCTGATATCCGTGGATTATTGTAGTGGAACATGAATGTAAGTATAATTTGCATGAGTGAGTATGTTTTGAATGAGTGTAGATATTTTTGCATGAGTGAGACGCTACAGGACTCCCCCGCAAGTGATTTCCCCTCCTCAGGGAATTACTGAATGAGTAGTTGCTATACGGACGCTTTTGTGAGTTCGAAGGTTTGATGTGAGATCAGCTGAACTTAGAATTCCGTAAGCTGGTTTAAGTCGATCGATTGAAATGGTTTGGTTTTTACCATTAATCGATACGATGAATTGCTTGCGTAGTCTACGTATGATTTTATACGGACCTTCGTAAGGAGGAGATAATCCCATGCGAACCTTGTCTGTTCTAACGAAGACAAAATCACAGTTGTCGAGTGATTTCGGAACAAAAACATCGTCTTGTTTGGTTAGACGAGTTGCCTTGGGTATAAGGTTTTGCATGGTTTGTCGCAGTTGGTCGACGACTGTGTCGGCGGTTGGAAGAGGTGGAAGAGGATTATCGATAAAGAACTCACCGGGTAGCTTGATGGTTTGTCCGTAAACCATTTCAGCTGGTGAGCACTTGAGATCTTCTTTCACTGTTGCTCGGATTCCAAGAAGTATGATTGGTATCTCCGAGCTCCAATTGATTGTGTTGCTTCTGGCCATTAGTGCGGCTTTAAGTTGCCGATGGAAGCGTTCGACCATGCCATTGGCTTGCGGATGATAAGCCGTGGTACGTATACGATGAGATCCGAGGAGTTTCGTTAACTCTGAGAAAAGCTTTGACTCGAATTGCGTTCCCTGATCAGTTGTGATGTGAAGGGGCACGCCGAATCGTGATACGTAATTGTTTACAAAAGTAGTGGCAATGGTTGCAGCTGACATGTTCGTCATGCAGTATGCTTCTGGCCAGCGAGTGAAACGATCGACACAGGTGAGTAGATATGAATATCCATTAGACGGAGGAAGTGGACCTACAATGTCTATATGGATATGCTCGAATCGACCAGGTGGAATGTCAAATTGTCCATGAGGTGATTTGGTATGGCGTTGAACTTTGGCACGTTGGCAGGATAAACAAGACTGAGCCCAATTGCCTACGTCTTTGTTTATGCTAGGCCAAAAGTAGCGAGCAGTAATCAATTTACGCGTTGCACGGACTCCAGGATGCGAAATGTTATGCAGTGTGTCGAAGATGGTTCGACGTAGTGGTGCTGCAATATATGGGCGGTTGTTCCCAGTGGATGTTTCGCAGATAATTTCGAGGCCAGGTAGTTTAAAAGGTTCTAGTTTCATTGATGAACTAGAGTGACATTCGGAACCAGAAAATAAATTCTGAAGTTCTAGGTCGACTTTTTGCGTATTTGCTATTTGCTGTAAGTCGATGGTTGTATCGACTGCGGCCATTTCGTTGTCGGTAGTGCGGGATAGTGTATCCGCGACAACATTGTTATGTCCGTGGACATGCTGGATGTCCGTTGTAAATTGACTGATATAATCCAAGTGGCGAGATTGCCTTGGATTGCGTTCAGTTTTTGACTGGATTGCTCGTGTCAGAGGCTTGTGGTCGGTGTAAATGGTGAAGTCCCGACCCTCAACAAAATATCTAAAGTGTTTGACTGCTAGATATATGCCGAGTAATTCCCGATCGAATGCGGAATATTTCTTTTCGGCATCCGAGAGTTTCTTGGAAAAGAATCCCAGTGGCTCCCAACACTCGTTGTTGTACTGTTGTAGTACCGCACCGACAGCAGTGTTTGATGCGTCAGTGGTTAAACTGAGTTTTGAGTCACTCAGCGGGTGTGCCAGAAGTGTTATCTGGGCCAATTCAGCTTTAAGCGACGAGAATGCTTGTTGACATTCGTCGGGCCAAGAGAAGTTCTTGGCTGTCTTGCCCTTTTTGAGTAAAGCTGCCAAGTGTGAATGAATTGGTGCGAGTGTTTCAGCGAGCTTTGGTATAAATCGGTGGTAGTAGTTTACCATACCGACGAATCGCTGTATGCTTTTGATTGATGTTGGAGCTGGGAATTCCCTAATGGCGTTAATTCGTTCTTCGGACGGCAGAATACCATTAGGGGTGATCTTGTGGCTGAGGAAATCAAGAGTGGATGCGCCAAAGACGCATTTTGAACTTTTGATATGAACATCAAACTGCGTTAACCTGCGGAAGAGTTGTTCCAGGTGAAGTTTGTGTTGCTCCTCATTATGCGAAGCTACAAGAATGTCGTCAATGTAGACGAAGACGAAGTCTAAATCGCGTACGACTTCGTTCATGAAACGCTGAAACGTTTGCGCGGCATTGCGTAGTCCAAATGGCATTCGGGTGAATTCGAAGAGGCCAAATGGGGTAGTGATTGCCGTTTTATGAACGTCTTCAGGTGCAACGGGAATGAGATGGTAAGCTCTGATTAGATCGATTTTTGAAAAAATTTTGCAACCATGCAAGTGCATGGAGAAATTTTGGATGTGGGGTATCGGATAGCGATCAGGTGTTGTGACCGTGTTTAAGCGACGATAATCCCCACATGGTCGCCAATCATGATCTTTCTTTTTCACCATATGGAGCGGACAAGATACGGGAGATGCAGATGGCCGGCAAATCCCTAATTCCACCATGTGCTGGAATTCTGTGTGTGCGGCTTTGTGACGAACTGGATCTAGTCTGCGTGGTCTTGACACGGGCAGATGGCCTGCTGTGACAATATGGTGGACCACGTTGTGCTGGACTGGCAAGTTGTAGTTAGGCTCTGCTGTGAGGGAAGGAAATTGCTTAAGCAGAGTGCCATAACCATTGTTGACTGCGAAATGAATCGGTGTCGGTGTGTCGACAAGAACCGAGGTGGCATTGATTGACAGCTGTGTCGCTGAATCAACCAGCCGCTTGTTTTTTAAGTCAACAAGTAAGCCAAATTTGCACAAGAAATCGGCGCCAATGATCGGACGATTCACCGCAGCTAAAATGAAAGCATGCGTGAATGCTCGTTTGAGTCCGAGATCCACCTGAAGCAATTTTGTGCCGTAGGTGTGGATAGTTGTGCCATTGGCGGCCGAGAGAACTAGATTATTATTTCGATTAACAAAATTGTATGTTTGTTTGAAATAATTGGCTGGAATGACCGAAAGGTCAGCGCCAGTGTCGATAAGGTAGGTGAATTTGTTAGTTTGGTCGAAAACGAATAGACGGGCTGAATTTTTAAAGGCTTGTGACGATGTCGTCATTACCCGCTTGGGTTCAAGTTTTTTTGGTTGATGTCAACATCCATCTTGCTGATGGATTGCGGCGTATTTTGAAAAATGCATGGCGGAATGCATTTGCGCGCCGACGTGCCGTGTTTGGCGTGATACCAGCACTTGCCCAAGCGATTATTCACGCTTTGGTTATTGCTGTTGTCGCGTGATTGCGAGCGTGAAACCGATTGTCGTCCCCTTGATCTACTCCGGCCGCTCCGAAACAAGCCAGCTAATCTGGCCTCGATGCGCGCCAGGCGATCTTCGACTGTAAACGTCTGAAAAGGAGTGGGTGAACGACTCTGTCTATTCTGATTCTGGTTTTGATTTGAACTCACTGATTGAATTGAATGATTTGGTGGTGTAGAACGTACATTGATAACCTCGTACATGCGGTCGGCTATTTTGGCCAGTACATCACTCGTTGTGGTTTCTGGCTGTGCGACCATTGCAATCCTTATGATCTCAGGCAATTTCCTTATCCATATGGATCGGATTATATTGTCATTGATGACATTGGGGCCTGCGAGGTTGCGCATGTGACGAAGTGCCTCAGATGGGCGTCGGTCGCCGAGGTCTTGTCCGGACAAAAGAGCTTCAAGTCGCCGCTCGTCCGATGGTACCAATCGTTCTAACAAAGTTTGTTTTAGCATTGCATATTGGTTAGCTTTGGGTGGGTTTATTAAAAAGTCGGATAATGTTTCGCACGTATCGGGAGAAAGTGTTGCTAAGACATAGGAGTATTTTGATTTTTCAGACGTTATGTTGCGCACCTCGAACTGAATCTCGGCTAGTCTGAACCAGTTGCTTGCTTGTTGTGGCCAGAATGGTTGCAAATTTATTTTGGTATGGCCTGCCACTTCTCCTGTTGAGGGGCCTGGTTTTGGTTGTTGATCATCTTTCATGTCTTGCTCTTCGGTGTCTGACATGTTGATTTTCACTGAACTTTTATTAACTTGTCACTCAAATGCCGAAAGAAAAATAAAATTTTATTTGTTTGAAAATTTACCACACCGTTCGAATACGAGCTTCCCAATTGTAAATAATTTATGACGAATGAAGTTAATTTTTGTGACACAGTGTAGGAAAAATTTAATCGAAAGTAGAGAAATGAGAAATAAAAATTTGAATTTAATGTGGAATGGTTACCAACGGAAACAATCAATAACCTGAAACAATTAATTCTGTAATAAATTTTCCGAAAAAGAAAGATAGCTGAGCAGGGTGGTGAACAATTTACATCTAGATAATGTTAAAATTGTTACATAATGATTTTTTTTAATTAATTATATGATTATTTCAATGATTTCGTGTGACAGGCGACACGTTTTAATATGTTGTATGATTGTTTAATATAATCAGTGAAATTTAGCGTTTATTAAATATAAAAAAAATGATTGAAATGCAAAAAAAATTAGCACTTAGCTGTAGTTGTTGCTGTTGTCACTGCTGCTGTTGATGATTGTCCTTGTTCCGTTATGTTTTGTTTTAATTTCCAGTTGTTTAATGGCCTTTTGAATTTATGTATATGTATATACACATGTACATGTATGTGAAAGTTGCACTGTATGTGTAGGCGCGTTGTTTTTGTATTACGCACGAATATGTATGCTTCCACTCACCGTTGTCGTTGCATTAATATTTATTGTTGTTAAATTTTCCTAGTATTGTTGGCACCATATGTATAGGCGCATTTCATTCCAAAATGTTGTAATGTCTTAGTTTCCAAAATGACACGGTGTGCTGTGTATTGTTGTTCGTGTAATCCGTGAAAAATATTCCCAAAATAATTTTTGATTTAATTGCAGTTTTTTATTTGTTATCTTACTGCGGCACTGTTTTAATTTGTAGTTCCACTTTTTTTGTTGTTGTTTTTTTTTATACGATTTTCCGTTTCGTTGTTGAGGCAATGAGGAAAAAAAAAAAATTTTTTTTGCTTGTAATAACCTTGATTTTATGTTGGAAATATATGTTTTGTAATAATGAGGTTTTTGTAATGGTTACGTACCTTTTGGCCTGACACTATTTTGTGCCAGGCGCGTATATAAATGCGTGTAATAAATACTTGCTGAACCGTAAACACGGTTATCGGCGGTCACCAATATATGGGGTCGTAATGGCGTTGGCTGTGTTGCTGCCAATTTTAGGGAGACGCCAAATCCATATATAATTGCATGTACAATAAAACACTTCACTTTGTTAATTTATAATATGTATTTATAATTCACAGAGTTTTATTGTTATTATTTAAGTATTAAATTTATTATTACAAAGTTATTTATTTAATATTATTCACCACCATTTGCGTATTAAAAATCACGAATTTTTTGGTATAATTAAAACGCGACTTGCTTGGATACATGCGCACGAACGAAGAATCAATTTCGGTCTGAGTATTATTACCAAGCGAAATGAAAACGAATTAGAATTGAAGCGGATGAATAAAAGTTCTTACAAATGAATTGTTTCGTTTTTTTATTGGTGTTTTGGGAAAAACCGGAGCGATGAATAAATAAATTTAATATGCTCGTCGGCTGAGCGGTTGCGGTTGCGTTGCGGTTTTATGTAAGTAAAATGAGTGCGCTGATATCCGTGGATTATTGTAGTGGAACATGAATGTAAGTATAATTTGCATGAGTGAGTATGTTTTGAATGAGTGTAGATATTTTTGCATGAGTGAGACGCTACAGAGCACGCATTTATTAAATGTGTTTATATAAATTTATATTAAAATTATTTTTATCATAATTCTGATAATCTAGAGCATCGATTAAGCCAATAAAATATTAAAATTTTAACAAAAAATTTGTTTGCACAAAATTACGGTCTCGTAGTATACTACGTAGTACAGTACGCCACCGAAAGAGCACGCATTTATTAAATGTGTTTATATAAATTTATATTTAAATTATTTTTATCATAATTCTGATAATCTAGAGCATCGATTAAGCCAATAAAATAATAAAATTTTAACAAAAAATTTGTTTGCACAAAATTACGGTCTCGTAGTATACTACGTAGTACAGTACGCCACCGAAAGAGCACGCATTTATTAAATGTGTTTATATAAATTTATATTAAAATTATTTTTATCATAATTCTGATAATCTAGAGCATCGATTAAGCCAATAAAATAATAAAATTTTAACAAAAAATTTGTTTGCACAAAATTACGGTCTCGTAGTATACTATGATACGTAGTACAGTACGCCACCGAAAGAGCACGCATTTATTAAATGTGTTTATATAAATTTATATTAAAATTATTTTTATCATAATTCTGATAATCTAGAGCATCGATTAAGCCAATAAAATAATAAAATTTTAACAAAAAATTTGTTTCCACAAAATTACGGTCTCGTAGTATACTACGTAGTACAGTACGCCACCGAAAGAGCACGCATTTATTAAATGTGTTTATATAAATTTATATTAAAATTATTTTTATCATAATTCTGATAATCTAGAGCATTGATTAAGCCAATAGAATATTAATATTTTAACAAAAAATTTGTTTGCACAAAATTACGGTCTCGTAGTATACTACGTAGTACAGTACGCCACCGAAAGAGCACGCATTGATTAAATGTGTTTATATAAATTTATATTAAAATTATTTTTATCATAATTCTGATAATCTAGAGCATCGATTAAGCCAATAAAATATTAAAATTTTAACAAAAAATTTGTTTGCACAAAATTACGGTCTCGTAGTATACTACGTAGTACAGTACGCCACCGAAAGAGCACGCATTTATTAAATGTGTTTATATAAATTTATATTTTAATTATTTTTATCATAATTCTGATAATCTAGAGCATTGATTAAGCCAATAGAATATTAAAATTTTAACAAAAAATTTGTTTGCACAAAATTACGGTCTCGTAGTATACTACGTAGTACAGTACGCCACCGAAAGAGCACGCATTTATTAAATGTGTTTATATAAATTTATATTAAAATTATTTTTATCATAATTCTGATAATCCAAAGCATCGATTAAGCCTATAAAATAATAAAATTTTAACAAAAAATTTGTTTGCACAAAATTACGGTCTCGTAGTATACTACGTAGTACAGTACGCCACCGAAAGAGCACGCATTTATTAAATGTGTTTATATAAATTTATATTAAAATTATTTTTATCATAATTCTGATAATCTAGAGCATCGATTAAGCCAATAGAATATTAAAATTTTAACAAAAAATTTGTTTGCACAAAATTACGGTCTCGTAGTATACTACGTAGTACAGTACGCCACCGAAAGAGCACGCATTTATTAAATGTGTTTATATAAATTTATATTAAAATTATTTTTATCATAATTCTGATAATCTAGAGCATCGATTAAGCCAATAAAATAATAAAATTTTAACAAAAAATTTATTTGCACAAAATTACGGTCTCGTAGTATACTACGTAGTACAGTACGCCACCGAAAGAGCACGCATTTATTAAATGTGTTTATATAAATTTATTTTAAAATTATTTTTATCATAATTCTGATAATCTAGAGCATCGATTAAGCCAATAAAATATTAAAATTTTAACAAAAAATTTGTTTGCACAAAATTACGGTCTCGTAGTATACTACGTAGTACAGTACGCAACCGAAAGAGCACGCATTTATTAAATGTGTTTATATAAATTTATATTAAAATTATTTTTATCATAATTCTGATAATCTAGAGCATCGATTAAGCCAATAAAATAATAAAATTTTAACAAAAAATTTGTTTGCACAAAATTACGGTCTCGTGGTATACTACGTAGTAACAGTACGCCACCGAAAGAGCACGCATTTATTAAATGTGTTTATATAAATTTATATTTAAATTATTTTTATCATAATTCTGATAATCTAGAGCATCGATTAAGCCATTAAAATAATAAAATTTTAACAAAAAATTTGTTTGCACAAAATTACGGTCTCGTAGTATACTACGTAGTACAGTACGCCACCGAAAGAGCACGCATTTATTAAATGTGTTTATATAAATTTATATTAAAATTATTTTTATCATAATTCTGATAATCTAGAGCATCGATTAAGCCAATAAAATATTAAAATTTTAACAAAAAATTTGTTTGCACAAAATTACGGTCTCGTAGTATACTACGTAGTACAGTACGCCACCGAAAGAGCACGCATTTATTAAATGTGTTTATATAAATTTATATTAAAATTATTTTTATCATAATTCTGATAATCTAGAGCATCGATTAAGCCAATAAAATAATAAAATTTTAACAAAAAATTTGTTTCCACAAAATTACGGTCTCGTAGTATACTACGTAGTACAGTACGCCACCGAAAGAGCACGCATTTATTAAATGTGTTTATATAAATTTATATTAAAATTATTTTTATCATAATTCTGATAATCTAGAGCATCGATTAAGCCAATAAAATAATAAAATTTTAACAAAAAATTTATTTGCACAAAATTACGGTCTCGTAGTATACTACGTAGTACAGTACGCCACCGAAAGAGCACGCATTTATTAAATGTGTTTATATAAATTTATTTTAAAATTATTTTTATCATAATTCTGATAATCTAGAGCATCGATTAAGCCAATAAAATATTAAAATTTTAACAAAAAATTTGTTTGCACAAAATTACGGTCTCGTAGTATACTACGTAGTACAGTACGCAACCGAAAGAGCACGCATTTATTAAATGTGTTTATATAAATTTATATTAAAATTATTTTTATCATAATTCTGATAATCTAGAGCATCGATTAAGCCAATAAAATATTAAAATTTTAACAAAAAATTTGTTTGCACAAAATTACGGTCTCGTAGTATACTACGTAGTACAGTACGCCACCGAAAGAGCACGCATTTATTAAATGTGTTTATATAAATTTATATTAAAATTATTTTTATCATAATTCTGATAATCTAGAGCATCGATTAAGCCAATAAAATAATAAAATTTTAACAAAAAATTTGTTTGCACAAAATTACGGTCTCGTGGTATACTACGTAGTAACAGTACGCCACCGAAAGAGCACGCATTTATTAAATGTGTTTATATAAATTTATATTTAAATTATTTTTATCATAATTCTGATAATCTAGAGCATCGATTAAGCCATTAAAATAATAAAATTTTAACAAAAAATTTGTTTGCACAAAATTACGGTCTCGTAGTATACTACGTAGTACAGTACGCCACCGAAAGAGCACGCATTTATTAAATGTGTTTATATAAATTTATATTAAAATTATTTTTATCATAATTCTGATAATCTAGAGCATCGATTAAGCCAATAAAATAATAAAATTTTAACAAAAAATTTGTTTGCACAAAATTACGGTCTCGTAGTATACTACGTAGTACAGTACGCCACCGAAAGAGCACGCATTTATTAAATGTGTTTATATAAATTTATATTAAAATTATTTTTATCATAATTCTGATAATCTAGAGCATCGATTAAGCCAATAAAATATTAAAATTTTAACAAAAAATTTGTTTGCACAAAATTACGGTCTCGTAGTATACTACGTAGTACAGTACGCCACCGAAAGAGCACGCATTTATTAAATGTGTTTATATAAATTTATATTAAAATTATTTTTATCATAATTCTGATAATCTATAGCATCGATTAAGCCAATAAAATAATAAAATTTTAACAAAAAATTTGTTTGCACAAAATTACGGTCTCATAGTATACTACGTAGTACAGTACGCCACCGAAAGAGCACGCATTTATTAAATGTGTTTATATAAATTTATATTAAAATTATTTTTATAGTAATTCTGATAATCTAGAGCATCGATTAAGCCAATAAAATAATAAAATTTTAACAAAAAATTTGTTTGCACAAAATTACGGTCTCGTAGTATACTACGTAGTACAGTACGCCACCGAAAGAGCACGCATTTATTAAATGTGTTTATATAAATTTATATTAAAATTATTTTTATCATAATTCTGATAATCCAAAGCATCGATTAAGCCAATAAAATAATAAAATTTTAACAAAAAATTTGTTTGCACAAAATTACGGTCTCGTAGTATACTACGTAGTACAGTACGCCACCGAAAGAGCACGCATTTATTAAATGTGTTTATATAAATTTATATTAAAATTATTTTTATCATAATTCTGATAATCTAGAGCATCGATTAAGCCAATAAAATAATAAAATTTTAACAAAAAATTTGTTTGCACAAAATTACGGTCTCGTCGTATACTACGTAGTACAGTACGCCTCCGATAGAGCACGCATTTATTAAATGTGTTTATATAAATTTATATTAAAATTATTTTTATCATAATTCTGATAATCTAGAGCATCGATTAAGCCAATAAAATATTAAAATTTTAACAAAAAATTTGTTTGCACAAAATTACGGTCTCGTAGTATACTACGTAGTACAGTACGCCACCGAAAGAGCACGCATTTATTAAATGTCTTTATATAAATTTATATTAAAATTATTTTTATCATAATTCTGATAATCTAGAGCATCGATTAAGCCAATAAAATAATAAAATTTTAACAAAAAATTTGTTTGCACAAAATTACGGTCTCATAGTATACTACGTAGTACAGTACGCCACCGAAAGAGCACGCATTTATTAAATGTGTTTATATAAATTTATATTAAAATTATTTTTATCATAATTCTGATAATCTAGAACATCGATTAAGCCAATAAAATAATAAAATTTTAACAAAAAATTTGTTTGCACAAAATTACGGTCTCGTAGTATACTACGTAGTACAGTACGCCACCGAAAGAGCACGCATTTATTAAATGTGTTTATATAAATTTATATTAAAATTATTTTTATCATAATTCTGATAATCCAAAGCATCGATTAAGCCAATAAAATAATAAAATTTTAACAAAAAATTTGTTTGCACAAAATTACGGTCTCGTAGTATACTACGTAGTACAGTACGCCACCGAAAGAGCACGCATTTATTAAATGTCTTTATATAAATTTATATTAAAATTATTTTTATCATAATTCTGATAATCTAGAGCATCGATTAAGCCAATAAAATAATAAAATTTTAACAAAAAATTTGTTTGCACAAAATTACGGTCTCATCGTATACTACGTAGTACAGTACGCCTCCGATAGAGCACGCATTTATTAAATGTGTTTATATAAATTTATATTAAAATTATTTTTATCATAATTCTGATAATCTAGAGCATCGATTAAGCCAATAAAATATTAAAATTTTAACAAAAAATTTGTTTGCACAAAATTACGGTCTCGTAGTATACTACGTAGTACAGTACGCCACCGAAAGAGCACGCATTTATTAAATGTGTTTATATAAATTTATATTAAAATTATTTTTATCATAATTCTGATAATCTAGAGCATCGATTAAGCCAATAAAATAATAAAATTTTAACAAAAAATTTGTTTGCACAAAATTACGGTCTCGTAGTATACTACGTAGTACAGTACGCCACCGAAAGAGCACGCATTTATTAAATGTGTTTATATAAATTTATGTTTAAATTACTTTTATCATAATTCTGATAATCTAGAGCATCGATTAAGCCAATAAAATAATAAAATTTTAACAAAAAATTTGTTTGCACAAAATTACGGTCTCGTAGTATACTACGTAGTACAGTACGCCACCGAAAGAGCACGCATTTATTAAATGTGTTTATATAAATTTATATTAAAATTATTTTTATCATAATTCTGATAATCTAGAGCATCGATTAAGCCAATAAAATAATAAAATTTTAACAAAAAATTTGTTTGCACAAAATTACGGTCTCGTAGTATACTATGATACGTAGTACAGTACGCCACCGAAAGAGCACGCATTTATTAAATGTGTTTATATAAATTTATATTAAAATTATTTTTATCATAATTCTGATAATCTAGAGCATCGATTAAGCCAATAAAATAATAAAATTTTAACAAAAAATTTGTTTCCACAAAATTACGGTCTCGTAGTATACTACGTAGTACAGTACGCCACCGAAAGAGCACGCATTTATTAAATGTGTTTATATAAATTTATATTAAAATTATTTTTATCATAATTCTGATAATCTAGAGCATCGATTAAGCCAATAAAATAATAAAATTTTAACAAAAAATTTGTTTGCACAAAATTACGGTCTCGTAGTATACTACGTAGTACAGTACGCCTCCGAGAGAGCACACATTTATTAAATGTGTTTATATAAATTTATATTAAAATTATTTTTATCATAATTCTGATAATCTAGAGCATCGATTAAGCCAATAAAATAATAAAATTTTAACAAAAAATTTGTTTGCACAAAATTACGGTCTCGTAGTATACTACGTAGTACAGTACGCCACCGAAAGAGCACGCATTTATTAAATGTCTTTATATAAATTTATATTAAAATTATTTTTATCATAATTCTGATAATCTAGAGCATCGATTAAGCCAATAAAATAATAAAATTTTAACAAAAAATTTGTTTGCACAAAATTACGGTCTCGTAGTATACTACGTAGTACAGTACGCCACCGAAAGAGTACGCATTTATTAAATGTGTTTATATAAATTTATATTAAAATTACTTTTATCATAATTCTGATAATCTAGAGCATCGATTAAGCCAATAAAATATTAAAATTTTAACAAAAAATTTGTTTGCACAAAATTACGGTCTCTTAGTATACTACGTAGTACAGTACGCCTCCGATAGAGCACGCATTTATTAAATATGTTTATATAAATTTATATTAAAATTATTTTTATCATAATTCTGATAATCTAGAGCATCGATTAAGCCAATAAAATAATAAAATTTTAACAAAAAATTTGTTTGCACAAAATTACGGTCTCGTAGTATACTACGTAGTACAGTACGCCACCGAAAGAGCACGCATTTATTAAATGTGTTTATATAAATTTATATTAAAATTACTTTTATCATAATTCTGATAATCTAGAGCATCGATTAAGCCAATAAAATATTAAAATTTTAACAAAAAATTTGTTTGCACAAAATTACGGTCTCGTAGTATACTACGTAGTACAGTACGCCACCGAAAGAGCACGCATTTATTAAATGTGTTTATATAAATTTATATTTAAATTATTTTTATCATAATTCTGATAATCTAGAGCATCGATTAAGCCAATAAAATAATAAAATTTTAACAAAAAATTTGTTTGCACAAAATTACGGTCTCGTAGTATACTACGTAGTACAGTACGCAACCGAAAGAGCACGCATTGATTAAATGTGTTTATATAAATTTATATTAAAATTATGTTTATCATAATTCTGATAATCTAGAGCATCGATTAAGCCAATAAAATAATAAAATTTTAACAAAAAATTTGTTTGTTCAAAATTACGGTCTCGTAGTATACTAAGTAGTACAGTACGCCACCGAAAGAGCACGCATTTATTAAATGTGTTTATATAAATTTATATTAAAATTATTTTTATCATAATTCTGATAATCTAGAGCATCGATTAAGCCAATAAAATAATAAAATTTTAACAAAAAATTTGTTTGCACAAAATTACCGTCTCGTAGTATACAACGTAGTACAGTACGCCACCGAAAGAGCACGCATTTATTAAATGTGTTTATATAAATTTATATTAAAATTATTTTTATCCTAATTCTGATAATCTAGAGCATCCATTAAGCCAATAAAATATTAAAATTTAAACAAAAAATTTGTTTCCACAAAATTACGGTCTCGTCGTATACTACGTAGTACAGTACGCCTCCGATAGAGCACGCATTTATTAAATGTGTTTATATAAATTTATATTAAAATTATTTTTATCATAATTCTGATAATCTAGAGCATCGATTAAGCCAATAAAATATTAAAATTTAAACAAAAAATTTGTTTGCACAAAATTACGGTCTCGTAGTATACTACGTAGTACAGTACGCCACCGAAAGAGCACGCATTTATTAAATGTGTTTATATAAATTTATATTTAAATTATTTTTATCATAATTCTGATAATCTAGAGCATCGATTAAGCCAATAAAATAATAAAATTTTAACAAAAAATTTGTTTGCACAAAATTACGGTCTCGTAGTATACTACGTAAGTAGTGTAAAGTGGGTGGTTCCAGCCCACCCCAAATGGGGTGAATTTTTATATGTAAATTACAACAATACAAACGATTACATATGTTTTTTTATATGAAGATTACAGTAGAACCACGATAATTAAATCTCTATATAAAATGTAAACGTAAGTATATAATTTTATTAAAAATCCGTTGTTCAACTGTACATTAACTGTACAATATTTTTTTAAGACATTTTGTTAGATGGCAGCACAGTCATAAACTTTAAGCTTTGAACTTTTTAATATTAATTAACTTTTCGATAGATGGTGCACATTTCTTACAGTTTTATTATCAACCACGATAACTAAAACTCTATATAAATGTATCTAAAATCAGGTATTCAACTGTAAATTATTGTTATTTTCCAACTTTATCTGTAGATGTCACTTTTAAAAGCTTATTTTATGTACATGGTTTGTAACTTGGTTCAATATACAGTTTTATTATCAAGCACGATAACTAAAACTCCATATAAAAATATTCAAAATCAGGTACTCAACTGTAAATTATTATTTTTCCAAGTTTATCTGTAGATGTCACCTTTTAAAGTTTATTTTATGTACATGGTTTGTAACTTGGTTCATCATATATTGCATAATTTAACTTTGATACAAATAGAATGGTAGTACCTACCTGCATTGTATACAGTTGTATCATCAACCATGACAACTAAAACTTTATAATATAAATTTATTCAAAAATCAGGTACTCAACTGTAATAAAATAAAAAATATTGATTATGATTAATTTCTGCCCATGTAAGAGAAAAATATTTGTATTGAAGTGTATTAACCTGATATATCACGTTTCATAAAAAATAAAATCATTTACATATACGTACATATAACAAAAATCATAGTGAATAAACTGCGAAGGTCATTAAAATCTAACACACTAATTATTATACATGACTTAATATTTTGTTGGTAGCATATCATATTCATATGTTATGAAGTATAATCAGCTGTATAAAAAATTAAAGTGAATAAGGTCATAAAAATTTATAAAAAATTTGAAAAGTTCTATTATTAGTCTTATTGCGTAAATATAGAAACGTTGTGATAATTATTTTGTGAATTAATAAATTTAAATAAATAAAAATAATATCAGCATTGATATAGATTTGAGAAGCTGATTTATACGTGTTGTGATAAATTAAGAAAACTTTGATCAAATACTGTTTTATTGTGTATCAGTTTAAATACATATATTAAATTTAAATAAATAAAAATAATTTCAGCATTAAAGAAAAAGTAAGTTTAAATATATAAAAAGTTTTTATTATATTATTAGAAATAATAATTATTATTTACTATACATATTACAGATAATTAATACTAAAATGAACAACTGCGAATTATGTTTGTACACTTTTTCATCAAAAGAACATCTAAAACGTCATCAGGAAAACCAGCATCCAGCAGAAAAGACGTTATGCGATATATGTGGATGTACATATATCAATAAACGAAAGCTGGATTATCACCAAAAGAGATGTAATCGTCTCTATATTCATAATTCGCAACAGCCAGGACCATCAAAAAGAAGTAAGATACATCAGGATGTCAGCAGCCTAGTTAGTCTGGATGATCATACTTTATGTAGTGTGTGTAAAGTAAGTGTAAATAGAAAGTATTTAAATAATCATTTAAGGTCTAATAGTCATAAGGAAAATAATTTAAAGAAATATAATGAGGACGATGAAAATATTTATATTATAACATCTGCCTTTAAATCGAGAGTAATCAGCTACAGAGTTTTAGATATACCTAACGAGCATATTAGTTGTAATGATTTTCTGATTGCAGTAAAACAGAAAATTATTACACTAATAAAGCTTCAAATAGAAGTACTTAATGCTGTTAAGGTTAATTTCGAATTGTTTGGAATATATACTAAACCAGATCTAAAAGAAGATGAAATTATCACTTCTTTAAAATCTTTTAACACTAAAAATCGGATATTAACAAAAAGTTGCGATTTGGAGGAAGTATATTCTGAAACTCTTGATGTATTGAATACTCAGTGTGAAGAGTTTCAAGAAAAAGAATCTGGATGGGCACTACAGAAGATGTTATATATTGAAATAAATTTTAATAAATATAATCCTTTGAGAGGATCATCATATATGGCTCTTCCAGCATGTATTAGAAATAAAAATGCAATAATTAATGTTCAAAATTCTGATGAAGCATGCTTTGCATGGTCAATCATGGCTTCTAAATACCCCTTTGTAAATAATTCATATAGATGTAGTTCATATCCTCATTATAGTTCAGAACTAGTTTTAAATAATATTAATTTCCCCATGCCGTTAAAAGACATCCAACGATTTGAAGAGTTAAATAATATTAGTATAAATGTATATGGATTAGAAAGTAATCAAATTGTAGGTCCATTACATTATACAAGATGTAAAAAAGAACACCATGTTAATTTATTATTTTTAGAAGATGGTGTTAAAACACATTACTGTTGGATTAAAAATTTTAGTAAGTTAATTGGAAGTCAAAGGTCAAAAAAAATATGTAAAAAATGGGTTTGTGATGGCTGCTTAACATTTTATTCTAGTGAAACAAATTTAAATCATCATTTACAGTATGGGTGCAATAAAATCAAATGTATTCTCCCTACTAAAGAAAATGATATTTTAGAATTTAGAAACTATAAACATAAATTACAAGTCCCATATGTGATATATTGCGACTTCGAAGCAATATTAAAACCAATTGATTCGTGTACTCTAAATCCTATAACATCATTTACTGAAAATATTTTAAAACATGAACCCAGTAGTTTTGGATATTACATTAAATGTTCATATAATGATAGTAAATCTAAATTTGTTACATACAGAGGTAGTGATTGTGGAAAAATTTTCATTGATAAAATAAAAGAGGATTTAGAAATTATATACAATGACCTACACATAAATCGAAAAATGAAAAAACTTTCCTGCACGGAGCAATTAAATTACAATTTATCAAATCAATGTCATATTTGTAACGGTGATTTTAATGATGATGAAAACTATAAAGTTATGGACCATTGCCATTTAACAGGAAAATTTAGAGGTGCTGCGCATACTAAATGCAATTTAAATTATAAGATAGCAGATTTCGTACCAATATTTTTTCACAATTTAAGTGGCTATGATTCGCACTTTATCATAAAAGAATTAGGTTTTGATACGGAACAAATAGATTTAATTGCTCAGAATAAGGAGCGATATATTTCATTTACAAAAATGTTCAAAATTAATGAGATTAAAAAAATTAAATTGAGGTTTGTAGATTCATTTAAATTTATGGCAGCTAGTCTTGATAAACTAGCTAACAATCTTAACGATTCTCAATTCAATGAAGTTAGAAAGAGTTTTTCTAATCAAAATGAATTTAATCTTATAAAGAAAAAAGGTGTTTTGCCATACGATTATGTAGATAGTTTTAAAAAATATGATGAAACTGAATTACCATCCAGAAATCATTTTTTTAACAAATTACAAAATACTGATATATCTGATGAGCAACATAATCATGCTCTAAATGTATGGAAAACATTTAAATGTAAAAATTTAGGTGATTATTCCGACTTATATTTAAAATCAGATGTACTTATTTTAGCCGACATATTTGAAAATTTCCGGAAAGTTTGTATGCAAACATACGATCTAGACCCGGCCCATTATTTCACAGCCCCAGGTTTAAGTTGGGATGCCATGCTTAAATTCACCAAAATCAAATTAGAATTATTAAAAGACATTGATATGATAAATTTTATTAAAAAAGGTATTCGTGGCGGATTAACACAGTGCTCCAAACGATATGCTAAAGCAAATAACAAATACATGAAAAATTATAATAATGATATAGATTCTAATTTTCTTGTTTATTTAGATGCTAATAATCTATATGGCTGGGCTATGAGCCAATCACTCCCGTATGCTGATTTCAGATTTCTTGATTCAGCAGAACTTGATAAATTTAATTTCGATCATTTAACAGATAATGAATCAGAATCAGGTTATATTCTAGAAGTTGATTTAGAATATCCTGATCAATTACACCAAAAGCATAATGATTTACCATTTTGTATGGAAAATATACAGCCACCATACGAAAGTTCAAAACAAAATAAATTAATTGCTAACCTAGAACCTAAAAAAGCATACGTCATTCATCAAACAAATTTAAAGAAATGTATTAAAAATGGACTAATATTATCTAAAATACATAGAGTTTTAAAGTTTAGTCAAAAACCATGGCTCAAATCATATATAGATTTGAATACCGATCTTAGGACTAAAGCTCTAAATGCGTTTGATAAAAATTTGTATAAATTAAAAAATAATAGTGTTTTTGGTAAAACAATTGAAAATGTTGACAAGAGAACAGATGTAAGATTAGTATCACATTGGGAAAATATTGGAAACAGATTTGGAGCAAATACTTTGATCAGCAAACCTAATTTTCATTCTTCAGCAATATTTGATGAAAATTTGGTAGCTATTCAAATGAATAGATTATCGGTTACGTATAATAAACCCATTTATGTGGGTTTCTGTGTTTTAGAATTATCGAAAACTCTAATGTATGATTTTCATTATGATTATATTAAGACGAAGTATGATGATAATGCTTCACTTTTATATACTGATACGGATTCATTAATATATGATATTCAAACTATGGATTTTTATGAAGATATCAAGCCTGATTTAAATGAGAAGTTTGATACTTCTGATTATCCATCCAATAACATATATAATCTTCCATTAGTTAATAAAAAAGTTTTAGGAATGTTTAAAGATGAATGTTGTGGTAAAATTTTAACAGAATTTATTGGGATTAGAGCAAAATCATACTGTATAAGCTTAGAAGATGATAATGAAATAATTAAGAAAATAAAAGGTGTAAAAAAAAATGTAGTTTCAGATTCGATATCATTAGATGATTTTAAAAATTGTTTAAATAAAAATGATAATATAATTAGATCACAATTAAATTTTAGAAGTATTAGACACAACCTATATACTCAATTGTTAAACAAAGTAGCGTTATCAAATTTTGATGATAAAAGATTTGTAATTCCAAATTCATACAAAACTTTGGCATGGGGTAATAAAGAAATTGATAATTTTTATTTTAATTAGTTTAATAATACATTTTATATTTCTTAATAAATATAATATATATATATATATATATAATACATTTAATGTCTTTTAGTTTTAAATTAAAATATTAAACCAAAATTATATATTAAGTAGTTTTAATAATTAAGAAAATTTTAATCGGTAATAAAAAAATAAAAAAATAAAAAAAAAAAAAAAAATATAAAGTTTAAATTAAATCTGTTTTATTTATCCACGAGTTATGTGATGATTCAAAACCTAGCCACTTAACATAAACTTGATTACCTTTCTTTTTCAAAACTTTCTCTACGAGGTAAGTGTCAGGATGATGTGTCTTTTGCAGCTCTTTTTCATAAAACCGGCCTGATATTAGCTGTCCCTTATAATCCTCAAGTAAATACGTTACAGGAAATTTGTTGTTAATACTAACAACTTTAAATATTTCAGTAGTCCAATTTGGAGTATAACCTTTTTCGAAAACGGTTTTAAATTTGCTAACTCGAACGAAATCCCCAACTTTAAATTTATTTTTTTGCATTATCTTAGGATATGTATACACTTGTTTTAAAATTTGTTTTTCATTTGCCATAGTAACTTCTACAGGTGCTAATTTAATTGTCCTATGTTTTTTATTGTTGTAATCTTTCACTAATTTTTTTAAAATATTCAGCCACTTGTAAGATCCTTGAAGACTAAATTTCCTCCACATATTTTCCTTAAGAGTTCGATTAAATCTTTCTACTATACATGCTTTTATTGGACTAAATGTTGAATAGTGGTTAATATTTTTCTGTTTCACAAGCTGTTTGAAATCTTTATTATAGAATTCAGTTCCCATATCCGTTTGTAGATTCTTTGGTACTCTTTTACTCTCATTGAAAATTTTTGTTAAAGCACCAACAATCATCTGTGATGTTTTTTTCTTTATAGGTTCAACCCAAGCAAATTTAGAAAAAGCATCGATTACAGTTAGAAGATATTTAAAACCAGCATTTTCTCTTGAATATGGAATCATTTCCACGAGATCTGCTTGCCATAAGTCATCAATACCCTTAATTTTAACATGTCTGCGTATAAAATTTTTACGTGCTGGCTTATGCAATTCATTCACTATTTGAATCCGACTCATTTTATGTAAGTGGATGAATTAATAATGAAAGCATATGAATTTTGGATTGGTATATATAAAATATTGTTTCCTCATAATGTTTAGGATTTATTTAAAACGAGAGATATCTTGGATTATGATCACTATAACATTCATCAAAATGAATGATCTTTAACATAATAAATGTTAGCTAATTTGCCCATAGTGTTGAAAACAGAGAAGTAGCGGAGTCGAAAACCATAATAAGATTGTTTTGAAATTAAATACTTTTTCTAAATAATTTTATATATAATATTGTTTTATTTATTTATTTATTTATATAAAATGAACATTATATCTATCAGTTTTTACCATAGTTAAGTGTTCTTTACACAAATGGTTTAAATTTTGTATTTCTCGATCATTAAAAACGTTGAATCGCTCCGGCATAAATATGATGGCCTCATCAGTCTCTATTAGGATTTTCACGCCATATCTCGTGTTGACTGATTTGACTTCTTGTACCACGTAGTTTCTACCCACATCCAGATCTTCAAATTTGGTTATTTTTTTCTCAGCAAACCTTGGCACATTGTTGAGTTTTTCTAAAAGTTGTTGACGAATATCCATGGTTGGTTGGTTGGTTGTTAACAATCTTATGCTTACTATCAAACTGATAATTTTCAAAGAAGCTCACTATAATTTATACTTATTATGGTTTAAGTTGACTTTTAAACACGCGCAGTTTTTTCCAATCTTACCACATCAGCATAAATATTACGAAGTATCGATTAAATACAAACCTTTGTCATCATATCAAGTTACGTTCAATGATTTCAACATCCATATTCGTAAAATAAGGTCAATAAACATGTTTAATCATGGTTAATCAAACAAGTCAACATGTATATGTACATCACGTGGCCCCTCTGAAAACATCATTTTCAAATATACGAGAGTTTATCTAGATCTAGTATAGATTTGTACATTGTTCGAGTCACACGCGAAAAGTAAAAAACCTCATTTAAATGGATTCACCAGTACATCGAGAGGAACAAGGGATGGATACATGTGGTTTATACGGGTTAGAAGGTGGAATGAATAAGGTGCAGAGTCGGCTAAAATCATTCGAGAAGTTATGGAACAAATGGTTCATCGATCCATTAGAACTATCTCGAGCTGGATTTTACTACACAGGCGTGGACGACTGCATCAAGTGTTTCAGCTGCAAAGGAGTTCTCGAGGATTGGAATATCACCAATGAAATATGGACGGAACATGCATTTTGGTTTCCCGCATGCCGACACGTTAAAAACATTAGAGGTGAAGAGTTTATCGATAATATTCAAACCAAATGGATTCAAGACGGTGTAATTCATTGTAAAAATAATATTTAAGAAATAAAAAATTGATTTGAAAAAAGTATAAATTGTTTTTATTCATTAATTTCTTAGTGTACGAGTACAAAGTTCATTCATTAATTTTTCCTTACATAAAACTGGTATTTCATTAAACAATCTTGAATAATTAAAATAGTTGTATCCTGTTACTGGCGGTATAAAAAAATCCTGTATTTGTAGAGAATATGTTAGCTGATCGAAACATTTTTCTTTGTATAAATAGAAATAATTAGCAACATCAGCCCATACTGTTTCGCTCCAGATAATGATTGATTGCAAAAATGATGATAAAGATGAGCAGCGTTCCCATTCTTTGGAATTTAAAACGATTTTCTTCCCTCCACTCGTAAATATAATACGTCTCTCATTATTTCTGCTGGTTAGCTTTACATCACAATTTCCATTCGTTTTTGGTAATTCAGCAAAGGAAATGCTACCATTGAAGTGGTTGTTTATTGTTGGTAAATTATTGAAAATTGTAGTCGTCCACATTTCAGCACTTAGTGTATGAAATATTGTATTTTTGAACAAGATTATAGTAGTTTCAAAAGTGTTAATATCATAACCAACATTTAGATAACTTGTATGTTGATCATTTAAAAAATATGTATGAGACAACAATAAATTAGGTATGGTTGCCATCTTTTTTTTAATTAAATTATTAACGCTTTTTACTTTAAGCATATTGTTTGTGTTTCAAGGTAAATGTAAACTAGTTTTTCATAAAAATAACTTCCGTATTTATACTCTTCAAGAGTGGTACTATCTCTTTCACACATGTTAATAAAATCATATTTTATTCTTCTTATCGATGAACTTAAATAACCTTTCTACAAAATTCCTAAAACGTGATGAATCATGTTTGTTTTTGTTCTTGTAGTTAAAATCTTAGGAAATTCTTTTTTAAAAAGTTTCTTTATTTTTACATCATTTTCAATATGGTTTTTAACATTAAATAATTTTATAAATTTTTTCATTGAGTTACGTTTACATCTATTTAACAAATATACACAACAATATTGCCCACAAACTCCGGTGAATAAACTTTGTAATTGTTTATTATTGTATGTAATGCATTTACTGTTATATTTTAGAAATCTATTAATCTCAGGATATTTCGCTGGTGATCTTCCGTAAGAATCAAAAAATTCTCCACATCCATTTGATGGAAAATAAACAGCTAGCCAATGTTGCCCTGGTTGATTTGATTTGTCCGTATTAATAACATATAAAGCAGGTTTTGATTTAACCCTCTTTGGGATTGTGTTTATTGCAAAAACACCTTGAAAATACTTCTTAGTAAATTTATGTGTTTTCAATGCTTGTTGAATATCTAAAGTAGTTGTTGTATTGGCAATCATTGTGTACAGTACTAGTATAAACTAACTTTTTATTTAGGATATAAGAGGTATTTATATTATTAATAATTCGTTACAATATTACGATTTTTATCTATTTCTAGAGTTGTATCATATTCCAAGTACACTAAACATGTTTTAGTTGTCTTAAGAGCTTCCCCAAATCGTGCCTCGAGTCTTAAACTTCCTTGATTCATTAGAGAGTTGCATGATAAAGTACTTGACATATCCGAAGTTAGATCAAAAGCTAACAGGAAATAACCATTCTTGAACATTTCTTTGGTAATCAAATTTCCTTGAGGTGTGTGTAAAATTCCACTCGATGTAAATATTGTTGAATACGCTCTAGCGTAACTGGACCCGTCTGCAAAATTCATTTCAATCGGTGCACTAGGAACTTGAACCCCATTTATATAAATTGCGAACGATGTTATTTTATTATTTTTAAAATTATATGGATTCTTAGATCTTTTCCCAGAATATGCATCATTATCTACCATTGTAAATATTAGATTTGTTGGGAGCTGTCCTAGAACAATATTATCTAGTGAAATTGAGTTTCCTCCGGCGGGAATTGTAAATGATTTAATTTCGTTACGCTTATAGTGATATTTTGCTGTTGTATTTTCAAGCATTTTATGGTGTGCAATTAAAATATTTGGATTTACATGAGCATGTCTCAAGTAAAGTGTAGCTTCTGTAATTTTGACAATCGAAGTATCTGTATCAGCACCGAGTAAATAAAATTCCGGTTTATTCAATGTTAACGAAATTCGTAAATCTACATTGTTTAATAATAGCAAAGGTTGATTGAGCATGTCAGCATGCAATTTTCCATATACTTCTACAATTCCACTGTTTTTAGTTAATGCTGTTCTTAATTTTAATCCATCGTTTTCAGCAAGATTATCAAGATTTTTTGTCTCTAAACTCCATCCTGATAATTGCAAATGTGTTTTGTATGCATCATCACCATAATTTAATAGTTGTTCTAAATATGCTCGATAACTGTAATTCCCATCTGTTGAATTTATATTCTTTCCGTTTAAAGAAATATTGACTTGATGAAACAGGGAATGCAGCATATTGTTAACTAAACTAGGCTGATCTTTGTCGGCCTCTACATATAATTTGCCATCATTTTTAGTTACTTGAAATTTCAGACATAAATTTATTGATGATAAATCTAAATATGAATCACCATGACTGTAACAAGCAAATTCAATAACCGACTGATTTTCTAAACTGGTTATAGGTTTGTATGCTACTTCTTCATTTTTTAAAATACTTGTTTGAATTGAAGGTGGTTGAAATAAATCTAGCTCCGATTTCATACATTCTGTAAACGCCATTATGTAAAAATATCAATAATCCGTTTCTTGTTTGTTTTATTTTTTAATATATTTTTTCTCTTTTTCACGCTGTCACGAACAACTCTCAACTGTTTACAACGGCTTTTCAAGCAGCCTTTTATTGATTTTTTAGCTCCTGTACCAGACATTTGTTTAATTTTGTCTGCTGCTTTATCTCGTAATTTATCAACCACTTGTATTGATCTATCACGAAGTATTTCATTAATCGGCTTTTGTGTCTGAAGAATGTCTGAACCAACTTGAAGTGCTTCACTTGTTAAGCCGTGAAGGGCTGATGTTAATATTGGTTTTAAGTAACGGAATATTCCACCGAAAAATCCTCCTAATCCTCTTCCCTTTTGATATACTCTTTGAGATCGTAATAGTGGACCAAAATCTTCATTGTTATAGCCACCACCGCCGGATTGATTAGCGTAGTACTTTGCGTAATAGTTATCCATTTGTAATTAATGAAATCCGTAAGATACCTCTTTATATACCTTTGCGAAAGTGAAGTACTAGGTAGGTCATAAAAAGTCCATCTTTAAAATTAATTTGTTCACCAGTTTCATCAGTTATTAAAATACTGATCTCTGATATATTATACTTTTCAATGGGGCAATATTGAACATTATCTATTTGATATGATCGAGATATGCCTCTATCAACGTCTGTTCCTAGGGGATGCATATACAAGCATGATACAGATGCATCCCCAATAGTTCTCGGTTTGATTATATTACAATAAAAACACATGTAAAATGGAAATGGATTGATCTTAGTCTTCACATCAATATAATTATCTTTAATATTTTTTATTTTAGCTTCATTCTCTTTGGTTGCTTTGAAATTTTTAATTTCCATTTGTAAAGATTCTATAAACTCTGGCCATCTCGTTATTTTAATCTGAGAAAATATTACATCAAAAAATTCCACAAGTGTGTACTCTTGATGACATTTTATTAAAGGGTTAACACCTTTCAACGCTGGTAGCTGAATATATGGTTCTTCTTTGTTATAATTGATTCTAACTAATTCAGTTGATGAGTTATACCGATCAAAGAAATTAGCTTCTTCGATTGGTTGATAAAATTTAGGGGTAGTTGCATATAAAAATATTATTAATTCAACGTTTAAAGGAAGTATGTATTTTGATGGCGTTTTAATTGTAATTTTTGTTTGTTCACTTATGGAAGTATGAGCAACGTTAGTTAGACCAACATACCATTTCTCATTAGGATCCAAATTTATAGTGTTAGGAAGTTTAACCGTGAACCTCGATAATGAATTGTTTGGGTAATATTTTAAAGAACTGTTACTTAAAAGAGTTACGTGTGTGAAATTATCCATCACTGTTCTCATTAATAACTAATAAATTAATAAATAAAAACACCGATTTTATCCTTTATATAACTTTTTATTTTTATAATTTTTATTTCATTCTTGTCCAAGGATGTTTTCGTAAGCGTTCTTGTTCACTACGTTTTATTGTTTGAACTGTTAACGTACGTTCACTTTTCCTCTTAGGGGGGTCCAGAGATGATTGCATTGATCCTGGTTTTGGAGGCTGAAGATCTTTGCGGTTTTTAAAAATATATTTTTTTGTTGGAACAGAGATTGTTGCACCGTCTTTCATTTCAAATGTTCTGTACATGTTAGAGTCTGAAGAAGCTCTTTCCCGCAAAATTTCTTTTGGATCAATATACTCCTCAGAAACAATCCTATCATCATCATCACCATCATCATCATCATCATCAACATCAAATACACCGTCATTATTTTCAAATATTTCTTCTGTGTCTAATTGTGTAAAATCTGGTTTAGTTTTTTCATCAACATTTGTGTACACCTCTTCAACTTTAGGTATATCAGTTTGTGTACCAATATCAAAGCCTTCTGATGATGAATCTGTATTTGCTTCTTGGTCTGTATAAAAAATTCTTTTAGTTTGAACTCCCACTCCTTGAACATGACGTATTGCTGGTTGATGCCAATTAAATTTATTCTTATAAGCATTTTTTCTTTTCATTGATGAATATGTTAATAAGTTCTGCCTATATAGATGCCACTTATTCAAATCAGTTAGTTTGTTGTTATGTAGAATTGATTTCATATTTTTATCTAATTCCGATAGTTTACTATCATCAATTAAATATTTTTTAATTTTTTCGAAAATTTCTGGTTGTATAACAATCATCCGTTGTAAATTACTCATGATGACTGATTAATTATTTGGCCTATCAATCCTGATAAAATAGTACCGATTAAAACGGGTAAGAATCCACCTTTTTGTACAAGAATTTTACGCTTTGAAGAGAGACCCAGTTTTGGACAAGCCAAGCTGCGAAGTTCTCTTTTATACTTTTTTAATTTTGTTTTACACTGTTTAGAAATTCTATTGTTTCCATTTAATGTGTTCAGTGATATTTCACATAAAGTTTTTATAACTTCCGGGGGACAGACCTTAAGTAGCGCTTTTCTCGTTTGTGGGTTACACTTTTTTAGCACATGTAGAATATGTTTGTTTGCCTTCAATCGTTTCATTTTTTATACACACGTTTTTATTTTCAAATAAAATAGTTGGACAATAACATGTAAAATAATCTTTTTTTAAGATATCTGTACGGAAACGAAATAAATCATTGGCTGACTGTGTTAAATCAAATAGTAAATAACCGTGAGCTCTCGAAGTAGCCTCGTTATATACCCTCATAAGTTCTGCTGTGTTTTCAGGGTATATTTGTCTTGCTAGAGAACAAATCTGAGATCTATCTCTGGGATTTTTAAAAACTACCAGATATTTACAATTTAAAGAAATATCTCGACAATATTTTGCTTGGTGAAACACATTCTGAGTTACTAAAATAACTGACAAATTATTATGATGTGAACCTTTGGTAAAAAGTTCGCAAATATTTTTATTATAAGCTTCTGTCATTAGATCATCTAATATTATGATACTTCCGTCTTCACAATTTTCAAAAGTGTCTGGGATATTTTTTATAATTTCTATCTGATTTGTTTCATAGATATCTTGTGGTATCGCTTTTGAGTTTCCATTACACCATACAATTTTATTTACTTTTCTACCATCATTCAAATGTTTTAATAAATTTATAACGAAAGTAGTTTTTCCACATCCTGATGGTCCCGCAACCATCATTGTAAACGGTCTAACAATATACATTATTCTAGTATCATACAATAAATGCGTACCCTTTTATAACTTCTTAATAGAAAATAATTTTATTTTCATCAAATGTATAGTTTAAAAAGATGATATACAGATAAAGTTGGTAAAATAAAAAAAATTATGATCAAGATTTCAATGCCAAGGTTAAATTATAAAATATTATTATAACTTTATAGTATCCAATTTCAATTAAAAAATAAATATTATTCGTTTAAGTTACAAACCATATTTACAGAATATACATAAACTTTGAAATGTGACATCTACAGATAAAGTTTTAAAAAATAACAATATACAGTTGAATACATGATTTTGGATAAATTCATATAGAGTTTTAGTCTTGGTTTCCACCGAACATTTCGTTGTAAATTTTACAAAGGGAAATTTATTAATTTTTACGATTGCGTCGGTATTTCGTTTGTATATGTATTTATAAGTTTTGAGGTTTAATACAATTCCAATTATAATTGTATTACAAATCCATTTACAAAAGAAACATCGATACAACCGCAAAAAAATAATATTTCCCATTGTAAAAAATACAACGGATTGTCGGTGGAAACTAAGTCTTAGTTATCGTGGTTGATAATAAAACTGTAAGAAATGTGCACCATCTATCGAAAAGTTAATTAATATTAAAAAGTTCAAAGCTTAATGTAAAATAAATAGTATTCGTCTAAGTTACAAACCATGTTTACATAATATACATAAACTTTGAAATGTGACATCTATAGGTAAAGTTTTAAAAAGTAACAATATACAGTTGAATACCTGATTTTGGATAAATTCATATAGAGTTTTAGTTATCGTGGTTGATAATAAAACTGTAAGAAATGTGCACCATCTATCGAAAAGTTAATTAATATTAAAAAGTTCAAAGCTTAAAGTAAAATAAATAGTATTCGTCTAAGTTACAAACCATGTTTACATAATATACATAAACTTTGAAATGTGACATCTATAGGTAAAGTTTTAAAAAGTAACTGTAGCGTCTCACTCATGCAAAATATTCGCACTCACTCAAAACATACTCACTCATGCAAATTATACTTACATTCATGTTCCACTACAATAATCCACGGATATCAGCGCACTCATTTTACTTACATAAAACCGCAACGCAACCGCAACCGCTCAACCGACGAGCATATTAAATTTATTTATTCATCGCTCCGGTTTTTCCCAAAACACCAATAAAAAAACGAAACAATTCATTTGTAAGAACTTTTATTCATCCGCTTCAATTCTACTTCGTTTTCATTTCGCTTTGTAATAATACACAGACCGAAATTGACATTCGCTCGTTTCCTTTTGTGCAAGCAAGTCCATTTTGACTTATAATATTTTAATCGCGTTTTTACATAAAAGTGGTGGACAGTAAATTAAAATTAAATATATTTTATAATAATAATAATAAGTACCTGGAATCAAAAATAAAACATTTTGTGAATTACATTAATTTAAACAAAAGTTAATTGTTTTATTTTTCAACGCAATAATATATGGATGGTGGCGTCATTACATTAACAATCGCCAGCCATTGCCCCCATATATTTGGTGACCTCCGACGACCGTTTTTACGGTCCAACAAGTTTTGTAAGCTCATTTACATACACGCCTGGCAAACTAAATAGTGCCAGGCGCAAAAGGTACGTAACTACATAAAATATTTAGTGCAAATATCGAACCACAAAAACGCAAAACCATTACAAACAATTTTTTTTCTTCTTTACCCCACGCAACAACAAGCAGTGAAGTAAAAAAAAAAACGCAATTATCCAACAAGCTATTTTGGAATACAACTTTTTCGGAATTTTATGCGGATAATTATACAACAACACCATTGCAGCAAACAAAAACAATAAAAACAACAATATATGTATATATAATTTAAATGCGCCTACACATATGGTGCCATCAACAGCAATACAAATTCAAAAACAATTTATATTCAATCAACTGCAGCAGTAAATTGAAATCGTACATATACGTGCGCAACATAAACAGCGCGCCTAATCATACAAACAAAAATAAATCAACGGAAAGCCAGTAAACAACGGGAATTTTAAAATAAACGGCAGCAGATATCCAATACCTAACGGAAACAAGGACAAACATCAGCAGCAGCAATAACAACAACAGAAACTACAGCTAAGTGTCAAAAATATTTTTTTTTTGAAATTCAATCATTTTTTTTTATATTAAAACTAAATTTCGCTGATAATGCCAGACAATCATATTATATCATATTAAATCGTGTCGCTTATCACTCGAAATTATTATACTACACATACAATCAAAATTCTTTTTATCAAAATTTTTCTGTTTTAAAAAAAATTAAACTATCTAATCTATTTATATATCTAACTATATATCTAATTTAAACTATCTCGATGTAAATTGTTCACCACCCTGCTTAACTAAGTTTCGGTTTTGAAAAATTCTTTGCAGAATTGGTTGTTTCGGTTTATTGGAAATCTCCATCGTAACGTACGCATAGAATCGCGTTAAATATTTTGTTTATTATTAATATTTAGCTTCTATTATATAAACATTTTAACGAGACCCCCCAATACGAGGTAACACGCCCTTTCCGTTATTCGGGGGTATCTCGTCGGCCATTACGTGCCATATTTTTTTTATTTTCATACATGGTAACCATTCCACATTAAAATTCGAAATTTTATTTCTCATTTCTATACTTTCGATAAAATTTTTACGCTGTGTCACAAAATAACCCTATTCGTCATAAATTGTTTACAATTGGGAAGCTCGTATTCGAACGGTGCGGTAAATTTTCAAACAAATAAAATTTTTCTTTCGGTATTTGAGTGACAAGTTAATAAAAGTTCAGTGAAAATCAACATGTCAGACACCGAAGAGCAAGACATGAAAGATGAACAACAACCAAAACCAGGCCCCTCAACAGGAGAAGTGGCAGGCCATACCAAAATAAATTTGCAACCATTCTGGCCACAACAAGCAAGCAACTGGTTCAGACTAGCCGAGATTCAGTTCGAGGTGCGCAATATAACGTCTGAAAAATCAAAATACTCTTATGTCTTAGCAACACTTTCTCCCGATACGTGCGAAACATTATCCGACTTTTTAATAAACCCACCCAAAGCTAACCAATATGCAATGCTAAAACAAACTTTGTTAGAACGATTGGTACCATCGGACGAGCGGCGACTTGAAGCTCTTTTGTCCGGACAAGACCTCGGCGACCGACGCCCATCTGAGGCACTTCGTCACATGCGCAACCTCGCAGGCCCCAATGTCATCAACGACAATATAATCCGATCCCTATGGATAAGGAAATTGCCTGAGATCATAAGGATCGCAATGGTCGCACAGCCAGAAACCACAACGAGTGATGTACTGGCCAAAATAGCTGACCGCATGTATGAGGTTATAAATGTACGTTCTACACAACCAAATCATTCAATACAATCAGTGAGTTCAAATCAAAACCAGAATCCGAATAGACAGAGTCGTTCACCCACCCATTTTCACACGTTTACAGTCGAAGATCGCCTGGCGCGCATCGAGGCCAGATTAGCTGGCTTGTTTCGGAGCGGCCGGAGTAGATCAAGGGGACGACAATCGGTTTCACGCTCTCAATCACGCGACAATAGCAATAACCAAAGCGTGAATAATCGCTTGGGCAAGTGCTGGTATCACGCCAAACACGGTGCGGCGGCGCGCAAATGCATTCCGCCTTGCATGTTTCAAAATACGCCGCAATCCATCAGCAAGATGGATGTTGACATCAACCAAAAAAACTTGAACCCAAGCGGGTAATGACGACATCGTCACAAGCCTTTAAAAATTCAGCCCGTCTATTCGTTTTCGACCAAACTAACAAATTCACCTACCTTATCGACACTGGCGCTGACCTTTCGGTCATTCCAGCCAATTATTTCAAACAAACATACAATTTTGTTAATCGAAATAATAATCTAGTTCTCTCGGCCGCCAATGGCACAACTATCCACACCTACGGCACAAAATTGCTTCAGGTGGATCTCGGACTCAAACGAGCATTCACGCATGCTTTCATCTTAGCTGCGGTGAATCGTCCGATCATTGGCGCCGATTTCTTGTGCAAATTTGGCTTACTTGTTGACTTAAAAAACAAGCGGCTGGTTGATTCAGCGACACAGCTGTCAATCAATGCCACCTCGGTTCTTGTCGACACACCGACACCGATTCATTTCGCAGTCAACAATGGTTATGGCACTCTGCTTAAGCAATTTCCTTCCCTCACAGCAGAGCCTAACTACAACTTGCCAGTCCAGCACAACGTGGTCCACCATATTGTCACAGCAGGCCATCTGCCCGTGTCAAGACCACGCAGACTAGATCCAGTTCGTCACAAAGCCGCACACACAGAATTCCAGCACATGGTGGAATTAGGGATTTGCCGGCCATCTGCATCTCCCGTCTCTTGTCCGCTCCATATGGTGAAAAAGAAAGATCACGATTGGCGACCATGTGGGGATTATCGGCGCTTAAACACGGTCACAACACCTGATCGCTATCCGATACCCCACATCCAAAATTTCTCCATGCACTTGCATGGTTGCAAAATGTTTACAAAAATCGATCTTATCAGAGCTTACCATCTCATTCCCGTTGCACCTGAAGACGTTCATAAAACGGCAATCACTACTCCATTTGGCCTCTTCGAATTCACCCGAATGCCATTTGGACTACGCAATGCCGCGCAAACGTTTCAGCGTTTCATGAACGAAGTCGTACGCGATTTAGACTTCGTCTTCGTCTACATTGACGACATTCTTGTAGCTTCGCATAATGAGGAGCAACACAAACTTCACCTGGAACAACTCTTCCACAGGTTAACGCAGTTTGATGTTCATATCAAAAGTTCAAAATGCGTCTTTGGCGCATCCACTCTTGATTTCCTCAGCCACAAGATCACCCCTAATGGTATTCTGCCGTCCGAAGAACGAATTAATGCCATTAGGGAATTCCCAGCTCCAACATCAATCAAAAGCATACAGCGATTCATCGGTATGGTAAACTACTACCACCGATTTATACCAAAGCTCGCTGAAACACTCGCACCAATTCATTCACACTTGGCAGCTTTACTCAAAAAGCCCAAGATAGCCAAGAACTTCTCTTGGCCCGACGAATGTCAACACGCATTCTCGTCGCTAAAAGCTGAATTGGCCCAGATAACACTTCTGGCACACCCGCTGAGTGACTCAAAACTCAGTTTAACCACTGACGCATCAAACACTGCTGTCGGTGCGGTACTACAACAGTACAACAACGAGTGTTGGGAGCCACTGGGATTCTTTTCCAAGAAACTCTCGGATGCTGAAAAGAAATATTCCGCATTCGATCGGGAATTACTCGCAATATATCTAGCAGTTAAACACTTTAGATATTTTGTTGAGGGTCGGGACTTCACCATTTACACCGACCACAAGCCTCTGACTCGAGCAATTCAGTCAAAAACTGAACGCAATCCAAGGCAATCTCGCCACTTGGATTATATCAGTCAGTTTACAACGGACATCCAACATGTACACGGACATGACAACGTTGTCGCGGACACACTATCCCGCACTACCGACAACGAAATGGCCGCAGTCGATACAACCATCGACTTACAGCAAATAGCAAATACGCAAAAAGACGACCTAGAACTTCAGAATTTATTTTCTGGTTCCGAATGTCACTCTAGTTCATCAATGAAACTAGAACTTTTTAAACTACCTGGCCTCGAAATTATTTGTGAAACATCTACTGGGAACAATCGCCCATACATTGCTGCACCACTACGTCGATCCATCTTCGACACTCTTCACAACATTTCGCATCCTGCAGTCCGTGCAACGCGTAAATTGATTACTGCTCGCTACTTTTGGCCTAGCATAAACAAAGACGTAGGCAATTGGGCTCAGTCTTGTTTATCCTGCCAACGTGCCAAAGTTCAACGCCATACCAAATCACCTCATGGACAATTTGACATTCCACCTGGTCGATTCGAGCATATCCATATAGACATTGTAGGTCCACTTCCTCCGTCTAATGGATATTCATATCTACTCACCTGTGTCGATCGTTTCACTCGCTGGCCAGAAGCATACTGCATGACGAATATGTCAGCTGCAACCATTGCCACTACTTTTGTAAACAATTACGTATCACGATTCGGCGTTCCCCTTCACATCACAACTGATCAGGGAACGCAATTCGAGTCAAAGCTTTTCTCAGAGTTAACGAAACTCCTCGGATCTCATCGGATACGTACGACGGCTTATCATCCGCAAGCCAATGGCATGGTCGAACGCTTCCATCGGCAACTTAAAGCCGCATTAATGGCCAGAAGCAACACAATTAATTGGAGCTCGGAAATACCAATCATACTTCTTGGAATCCGAGCAACAGTGAAAGAAGATCTCAAGTGCTCACCAGCTGAAATGGTTTACGGACAAACCATCAAGCTGCCCGGTGAGTTCTTTATCGATAATCCTCTTCCACCTCTTCCAACCGCCGACACAGTCGTCGACCAACTGCGACAAACCATGCAAAACCTTATACCCAAAGCAACTCGTCTAACCAAACAAGACGATGTTTTTGTTCCGAAATCACTCGACAATTGTGATTTTGTCTTCGTTAGAACAGACAAGGTTCGCATGGGATTATCTCCTCCTTACGAAGGTCCGTATAAAATCATACGTAGACTACGCAAGCAATTCATCGTATCGATTAATGGTAAAAACCAAACCATTTCAATCGATCGACTTAAACCAGCTTACGGAATTCTAAGTTCAGCTGATCTCACATCAAACCTTCGAACTCACAAAAGCGTCCGTATAGCAACTACTCATTCAGTAATTCCGTGAGGAGGGGAAATCACTTGCGGGGGAGTCCTGTAGCGTCTCACTCATGCAAAATATTCGCACTCACTCAAAACATACTCACTCATGCAAATTATACTTACATTCATGTTCCACTACAATAATCCACGGATATCAGCGCACTCATTTTACTTACATAAAACCGCAACGCAACCGCAACCGCTCAACCGACGAGCATATTAAATTTATTTATTCATCGCTCCGGTTTTTCCCAAAACACCAATAAAAAAACGAAACAATTCATTTGTAAGAACTTTTATTCATCCGCTTCAATTCTACTTCGTTTTCATTTCGCTTTGTAATAATACACAGACCGAAATTGACATTCGCTCGTTTCCTTTTGTGCAAGCAAGTCCATTTTGACTTATAATATTTTAATCGCGTTTTTACATAAAAGTGGTGGACAGTAAATTAAAATTAAATATATTTTATAATAATAATAATAAGTACCTGGAATCAAAAATAAAACATTTTGTGAATTACATTAATTTAAACAAAAGTTAATTGTTTTATTTTTCAACGCAATAATATATGGATGGTGGCGTCATTACATTAACAATCGCCAGCCATTGCCCCCATATAACAATATACAGTTGAATACCTGATTTTGGATAAATTCATATAGAGTTTTAGTTATCGTGGTTGATAATAAAACTGTAAGAAATGTGCACCATCTATCGAAAAGTTAATTAATATTAAAAAGTTCAAAGCTTAAAGTTTATGACTGTGCTGCCATCTAACAAAATGTCTTAAAAAAATATTGTACAGTTAATGTACAGTTGAACAACGGATTTTTAATAAAATTATATACTTACGTTTACATTTTATATAGAGATTTAATTATCGTGGTTCTACTGTAATCTTCATATAAAAAAACATATGTAATCGTTTGTATTGTTGTAATTTACATATAAAAATTCACCCCATTTGGGGTGGGCTGGAACCACCCACTTTACACTACTTACGTAGTACAGTACGCCTCCGAAAGAGCACGCATTGATTAAATGTGTTTATATAAATTTATATTAAAATTTTATCATAATTCTGATAATCTAGAGCATCGATTAAGCCAATAAAATAATAAAATTTTAACAAAAAATTTGTTTGCACAAAATTACGGTCTCGTAGTATACTAAGTAGTACAGTACGCCACCGAAAGAGCACGCATTTATTAAATGTGTTTATATAAATTTATATTTTAATTATTTTTATCATAATTCTGATAATCTAGAGCATCGATTAAGCCAATAAAATAATAAAATTTTAACAAAAAATTTGTTTGCACAAAATTACCGTCTCATCGTATACTACGTAGTACAGTACGCCTCCGATAGAGCACGCATTTATTAAATGTGTTTATATAAATTTATATTAAAATTATTTTTATCATAATTCTGATAATCTAGAGCATCGATTAAGCCAATAAAATATTAAAATTTTAACAAAAAATTTGTTTGCACAAAATTACGGTCTCGTAGTATACTACGTAGTACAGTACGCCACCGAAAGAGCACGCATTTATTAAATGTGTTTATATAAATTTATATTAAAATTATTTTTATCATAATTCTGATAATCTAGAGCATCGATTAAGCCAATAAAATATTAAAATTTTAACAAAAAATTTGTTTGCACAAAATTACGGTCTCGTCGTATACTACGTAGTACAGTACGCCACCGAAAGAGCACGCATTTATTAAATGTCTTTATATAAATTTATATTAAAATTATTTTTATCATAATTCTGATAATCTAGAGCATCGATTAAGCCAATAAAATAATAAAATTTTAACAAAAAATTTGTTTGCACAAAATTACGGTCTCGTCGTATACTACGTAGTACAGTACGCCTCCGATAGAGCACGCATTTATTAAATGTGTTTATATAAATTTATATTAAAATTATTTTTATCATAATTCTGATAATCTAGAGCATCGATTAAGCCAATAAAATATTAAAATTTTAACAAAAAATTTGTTTGCACAAAATTACGGTCTCGTAGTATACTACGTAGTACAGTACGCCACCGAAAGAGCACGCATTTATTAAATGTGTTTATATAAATTTATATTAAAATTATTTTTATCATAATTCTGATAATCTAGAGCATCGATTAAGCCAATAAAATAATAAAATTTTAACAAAAAATTTGTTTGCATAAAATTACGGTCTCATAGTATACTACGTAGTACAGTACGCCACGGATAGAGCACGCATTTATTAAATGTGTTTATATAAATTTATATTAAAATTATTTTTATCATAATTCTGATAATCCAAAGCATCGATTAAGCCAATAAAATAATAAAATTTTAACAAAAAATTTGTTTGCACAAAATTGCGGTCTCGTAGTATACTACGTAGTACAGTACGCCACCGAAAGAGCACGCATTTATTAAATGTGTTTATATAAATTTATATTAAAATTATTTTTATCATAATTCTGATAATCTAGAGCATCGATTAAGCCAATAAAATAATAAAATTTTAACAAAAAATTTGTTTGCACAAAATTACGGTCTCGTCGTATACTACGTAGTACAGTACGCCTCCGATAGAGCACGCATTTATTAAATGTGTTTATATAAATTTATATTAAAATTATTTTTATCATAATTCTGATAATCTAGAGCATCGATTAAGCCAATAAAATATTAAAATTTTAACAAACAATTTGTTTGCACAAAATTACGGTCTCGTAGTATACTACGTAGTACAGTACGCCACCGAAAGAGCACGCATTTATTAAATGTCTTTATATAAATTTATATTAAAATTATTTTTATCATAATTCTGATAATCTAGAGCATCGATTAAGCCAATAAAATAATAAAATTTTAACAAAAAATTTGTTTGCAGAAAATTACGGTCTCGTAGTATACTACGTAGTACAGTACGCCACCGAAAGAGCACGCATTTATTAAATGTGTTTATATAAATTTATATTAAAATTATTTTTATCATAATTCTGATAATCTAGAACATCGATTAAGCCAATAAAATAATAAAATTTTAACAAAAAATTTGTTTGCACAAAATTACGGTCTCGTAGTATACTACGTAGTACAGTACGCCACCGAAAGAGCACGCATTTATTAAATGTGTTTATATAAATTTATATTAAAATTATTTTTATCATAATTCTGATAATCCAAAGCATCGATTAAGCCAATAAAATAATAAAATTTTAACAAAAAATTTGTTTGCACAAAATTACGGTCTCGTAGTATACTACGTAGTACAGTACGCCACCGAAAGAGCACGCATTTATTAAATGTCTTTATATAAATTTATATTAAAATTATTTTTATCATAATTCTGATAATCTAGAGCATCGATTAAGCCAATAAAATAATAAAATTTTAACAAAAAATTTGTTTGCACAAAATTACGGTCTCATCGTATACTACGTAGTACCGTACGCCTCCGATAGAGCACGCATTTATTAAATGTGTTTATATAAATTTATATTAAAATTATTTTTATCATAATTCTGATAATCTAGAGCATCGATTAAGCCAATAAAATATTAAAATTTTAACAAAAAATTTGTTTGCACAAAATTACGGTCTCGTAGTATACTACGTAGTACAGTACGCCACCGAAAGAGCACGCATTTATTAAATGTGTTTATATAAATTTATATTAAAATTATTTTTATCATAATTCTGATAATCTAGAGCATCGATTAAGCCAATAAAATATTAAAATTTTAACAAAAAATTTGTTTGCACAAAATTACGGTCTCGTAGTATACTACGTAGTACAGTACGCCACCGAAAGAGCACGCATTTATTAAATGTGTTTATATAAATCTATATTTAAATTACTTTTATCATAATTCTGATAATCTAGAGCATCGATTAAGCCAATAAAATAATAAAATTTTAACAAAAAATTTGTTTGCACAAAATTACGGTCTCGTAGTATACTACGTAGTACAGTACGCCACCGAAAGAGCACGCATTTATTAAATGTGTTTATATAAATTTATATTAAAATTATTTTTATCATAATTCTGATAATCTAGAGCATCGATTAAGCCAATAAAATAATAAAATTTTAACAAAAAATTTGTTTGCACAAAATTACGGTCTCGTAGTATACTATGATACGTAGTACAGTACGCCACCGAAAGAGCACGCATTTATTAAATGTGTTTATATAAATTTATATTAAAATTATTTTTATCATAATTCTGATAATCTAGAGCATCGATTAAGCCAATAAAATAATAAAATTTTAACAAAAAATTTGTTTCCACAAAATTACGGTCTCGTAGTATACTACGTAGTACAGTACGCCACCGAAAGAGCACGCATTTATTAAATGTGTTTATATAAATTTATATTAAAATTATTTTTATCATAATTCTGATAATCTAGAGCATCGATTAAGCCAATAAAATAATAAAATTTTAACAAAAAATTTGTTTGCACAAAATTACGGTCTCGTAGTATACTACGTAGTACAGTACGCCTCCGAGAGAGCACGCATTTATTAAATGTGTTTATATAAATTTATATTAAAATTATTTTTATCATAATTCTGATAATCTAGAGCATCGATTAAGCCAATAAAATAATAAAATTTTAACAAAAAATTTGTTTGCACAAAATTACGGTCTCGTAGTATTACTACGTAGTACAGTACGCCACCGAAAGAGCACGCATTTATTAAATGTCTTTATATAAATTTATATTAAAATTATTTTTATCATAATTCTGATAATCTAGAGCATCGATTAAGCCAATAAAATAATAAAATTTTAACAAAAAATTTGTTTGCATAAAATTACGGTCTCGTAGTATACTACGTAGTACAGTACGCCACCGAAAGAGTACGCATTTATTAAATGTGTTTATATAAATTTATATTAAAATTACTTTTATCATAATTCTGATAATCTAGAGCATCGATTAAGCCAATAAAATATTAAAATTTTAACAAAAAATTTGTTTGCACAAAATTACGGTCTCGTAGTATACTACGTAGTACAGTACGCCTCCGAAAGAGCACGCATTTATTAAATATGTTTATATAAATTTATATTAAAATTATTTTTATCATAATTCTGATAATCTAGAGCATCGATTAAGCCAATAAAATAATAAAATTTTAACAAAAAATTTGTTTGCACAAAATTACGGTCTCGTAGTATACTACGTAGTACAGTACGCCACCGAAAGAGCACGCATTTAATAAATGTGTTTATATAAATTTATATTAAAATTACTTTTATCATAATTCTGATAATCTAGAGCATCGATTAAGCCAATAAAATATTAAAATTTTAACAAAAAATTTGTTTGCACAAAATTACGGTCTCGTAGTATACTACGTAGTACAGTACGCCACCGAAAGAGCACGCATTTATTAAATGTGTTTATATAAATTTATATTTAAATTATTTTTATCATAATTCTGATAATCTAGAGCATCGATTAAGCCAATAAAATAATAAAATTTTAACAAAAAATTTGTTTGCACAAAATTACGGTCTCGTAGTATACTACGTAGTACAGTACGCCTCCGAAAGAGCACGCATTTATTAAATGTGTTTATATAAATTTATATTAAAATTATTTTTATCATAATTCTGATAATCTAGAGCATCGATTAAGCCAATAAAATAATAAAATTTTAACAAAAAATTTGTTTGCACAAAATTACGGTCTCGTAGTATACTAAGTAGTACAGTACGCCACCGAAAGAGCACGCATTTATTAAATGTGTTTATATAAATTTATATTAAAATTATTTTTATCATAATTCTGATAATCTAGAGCATCGATTAAGCCAATAAAATAATAAAATTTTAACAAAAAATTTGTTTGCACAAAATTACCGTCTCGTAGTATACAACGTAGTACAGTACGCCACCGAAAGAGCACGCATTTATTAAATGTGTTTATATAAATTTATATTAAAATTATTTTTATCATAATTCTGATAATCTAGAGCATCCATTAAGCCAATAAAATATTAAAATTTAAACAAAAAATTTGTTTCCACAAAATTACGGTCTCGTCGTATACTACGTAGTACAGTACGCCTCCGATAGAGCACGCATTTATTAAATGTGTTTATATAAATTTATATTAAAATTATTTTTATCATAATTCTGATAATCTAGAGCATCGATTAAGCCAATAAAATATTAAAATTTAAACAAAAAATTTGTTTGCACAAAATTACGGTCTCGTAGTATACTACGTAGTACAGTACGCCACCGAAAGAGCACGCATTTATTAAATGTGTTTATATAAATTTATATTTAAATTATTTTTATCATAATTCTGATAATCTAGAGCATCGATTAAGCCAATAAAATAATAAAATTTTAACAAAAAATTTGTTTGCACAAAATTACGGTCTCGTAGTATACTACGTAGTACAGTACGCCTCCGAAAGAGCACGCATTGATTAAATGTGTTTATATAAATTTATATTAAAATTTTATCATAATTCTGATAATCTAGAGCATCGATTAAGCCAATAAAATAATAAAATTTTAACAAAAAATTTGTTTGCACAAAATTACGGTCTCGTAGTATACTAAGTAGTACAGTACGCCACCGAAAGAGCACGCATTTATTAAATGTGTTTATATAAATTTATATTTAAATTATTTTTATCATAATTCTGATAATCTAGAGCATCGATTAAGCCAATAAAATAATAAAATTTTAACAAAAAATTTGTTTGCACAAAATTACCGTCTCGTAGTATACTACGTAGTACAGTACGCCACCGAAAGAGCACGCATTTATTAAATGTGTTTATATAAATTTATATTAAAATTATTTTTATCATAATTCTGATAATCTAGAGCATCCATTAAGCCAATAAAATATTAAAATTTAAACAAAAAATTTGTTTGCACAAAATTACGGTCTCGTAGTATACTACGTAGTACAGTACGCCACCGAAAGAGCACGCATTTATTAAATGTGTTTATATAAATTTATATTTAAATTATTTTTATCATAATTCTGATAATCTAGAGCATCGATTAAGCCAATAGAATATTAAAATTTTAACAAAAAATTTGTTTGCACAAAATTACGGTCTCGTAGTATACTACGTAGTACAGTACGCCACCGAAAGAGCACGCATTTATTAAATGTCTTTATATAAATTTATATTAAAATTATTTTTATCATAATTCTGATAATCTAGAGCATCGATTAAGCCAATAAAATAATAAAATTTTAACAAAAAATTTGTTTGCACAAAATTACGGTCTCGTCGTATACTACGTAGTACAGTACGCCTCCGATAGAGCACGCATTTATTAAATGTGTTTATATAAATTTATATTAAAATTATTTTTATCATAATTCTGATAATCTAGAGCATCGATTAAGCCAATAAAATATTAAAATTTTAACAAAAAATTTGTTTGCACAAAATTACGGTCTCGTAGTATACTACGTAGTACAGTACGCAACCGAAAGAGCACGCATTTATTAAATGTGTTTATATAAATTTATATTAAAATTATTTTTATCATAATTCTGATAATCTAGAGCATCGATTAAGCCAATAAAATATTAAAATTTTAACAAAAAATTTGTTTGCACAAAATTACGGTCTCGTAGTATACTACGTAGTACAGTACGCCACCGAAAGAGCACGCATTTATTAAATGTCTTTATATAAATTTATATTAAAATTATTTTTATCATAATTCTGATAATCTAGAGCATCGATTAAGCCAATAAAATAATAAAATTTTAACAAAAAATTTGTTTGCACAAAATTACGGTCTCATAGTATACTACGTAGTACAGTACGCCACCGAAAGAGCACGCATTTATTAAATGTGTTTATATAAATTTATATTAAAATTATTTTTATCATAATTCTGATAATCTAGAACATCGATTAAGCCAATAAAATAATAAAATTTTAACAAAAAATTTGTTTGCACAAAATTACGGTCTCGTAGTATACTACGTAGTACAGTACGCCACCGAAAGAGCACGCATTTATTAAATGTCTTTATATAAATTTATATTAAAATTATTTTTATCATAATTCTGATAATCTAGAGCATCGATTAAGCCAATAAAATAATAAAATTTTAACAAAAAATTTGTTTGCACAAAATTACGGTCTCATCGTATACTACGTAGTACAGTACGCCTCCGATAGAGCACGCATTTATTAAATGTGTTTATATAAATTTATATTAAAATTATTTTTATCATAATTCTGATAATCTAGAGCATCGATTAAGCCAATAAAATATTAAAATTTTAACAAAAAATTTGTTTGCACAAAATTACGGTCTCGTAGTATACTACGTAGTACAGTACGCCACCGAAAGAGCACGCATTTATTAAATGTGTTTATATAAATTTATATTAAAATTATTTTTATCATAATTCTGATAATCTAGAGCATCGATTAAGCCAATAAAATATTAAAATTTTAACAAAAAATTTGTTTGCACAAAATTACGGTCTCGTAGTATACTACGTAGTACAGTACGCCACCGAAAGAGCACGCATTTATTAAATGTGTTTATATAAATTTATATTTAAATTACTTTTATCATAATTCTGATAATCTAGAGCATCGATTAAGCCAATAAAATAATAAAATTTTAACAAAAAATTTGTTTGCACAAAATTACGGTCTCGTAGTATACTACGTAGTACAGTACGCCACCGAAAGAGCACGCATTTATTAAATGTGTTTATATAAATTTATATTAAAATTATTTTTATCATAATTCTGATAATCTAGAGCATCGATTAAGCCAATAAAATAATAAAATTTTAACAAAAAATTTGTTTGCACAAAATTACGGTCTCGTAGTATACTACGTAGTACAGTACGCCTCCGATAGAGCACGCATTTATTAAATATGTTTATATAAATTTATATTAAAATTATTTTTATCATAATTCTGATAATCTAGAGCATCGATTAAGCCAATAAAATAATAAAATTTTAACAAAAAATTTGTTTGCACAAAATTACGGTCTCGTAGTATACTACGTAGTACAGTACGCCACCGAAAGAGCACGCATTTAATAAATGTGTTTATATAAATTTATATTAAAATTACTTTTATCATAATTCTGATAATCTAGAGCATCGATTAAGCCAATAAAATATTAAAATTTTAACAAAAAATTTGTTTGCACAAAATTACGGTCTCGTAGTATACTACGTAGTACAGTACGCCACCGAAAGAGCACGCATTTATTAAATGTGTTTATATAAATTTATATTTAAATTATTTTTATCATAATTCTGATAATCTAGAGCATCGATTAAGCCAATAAAATAATAAAATTTTAACAAAAAATTTGTTTGCACAAAATTACGGTCTCGTAGTATACTACGTAGTACAGTACGCCTCCGAAAGAGCACGCATTGATTAAATGTGTTTATATAAATTTATATTAAAATTATTTTTATCATAATTCTGATAATCTAGAGCATCGATTAAGCCAATAAAATAATAAAATTTTAACAAAAAATTTGTTTGCACAAAATTACGGTCTCGTAGTATACTAAGTAGTACAGTACGCCACCGAAAGAGCACGCATTTATTAAATGTGTTTATATAAATTTATATTAAAATTATTTTTATCATAATTCTGATAATCTAGAGCATCGATTAAGCCAATAAAATAATAAAATTTTAACAAAAAATTTGTTTGCACAAAATTACCGTCTCGTAGTATACAACGTAGTACAGTACGCCACCGAAAGAGCACGCATTTATTAAATGTGTTTATATAAATTTATATTAAAATTATTTTTATCATAATTCTGATAATCTAGAGCATCCATTAAGCCAATAAAATATTAAAATTTAAACAAAAAATTTGTTTCCACAAAATTACGGTCTCGTCGTATACTACGTAGTACAGTACGCCTCCGATAGAGCACGCATTTATTAAATGTGTTTATATAAATTTATATTAAAATTATTTTTATCATAATTCTGATAATCTAGAGCATCGATTAAGCCAATAAAATATTAAAATTTAAACAAAAAATTTGTTTGCACAAAATTACGGTCTCGTAGTATACTACGTAGTACAGTACGCCACCGAAAGAGCACGCATTTATTAAATGTGTTTATATAAATTTATATTTAAATTATTTTTATCATAATTCTGATAATCTAGAGCATCGATTAAGCCAATAAAATAATAAAATTTTAACAAAAAATTTGTTTGCACAAAATTACGGTCTCGTAGTATACTACGTAGTACAGTACGCCTCCGAAAGAGCACGCATTGATTAAATGTGTTTATATAAATTTATATTAAAATTTTATCATAATTCTGATAATCTAGAGCATCGATTAAGCCAATAAAATAATAAAATTTTAACAAAAAATTTGTTTGCACAAAATTACGGTCTCGTAGTATACTAAGTAGTACAGTACGCCACCGAAAGAGCACGCATTTATTAAATGTGTTTATATAAATTTATATTTTAATTATTTTTATCATAATTCTGATAATCTAGAGCATCGATTAAGCCAATAAAATAATAAAATTTTAACAAAAAATTTGTTTGCACAAAATTACCGTCTCGTAGTATACTACGTAGTACAGTACGCCACCGAAAGAGCACGCATTTATTAAATGTGTTTATATAAATTTATATTAAAATTATTTTTATCATAATTCTGATAATCTAGAGCATCCATTAAGCCAATAAAATATTAAAATTTAAACAAAAAATTTGTTTGCACAAAATTACGGTCTCGTAGTATACTACGTAGTACAGTACGCCACCGAAAGAGCACGCATTTATTAAATGTGTTTATATAAATTTATATTTAAATTATTTTTATCATAATTCTGATAATCTAGAGCATCGATTAAGCCAATAGAATATTAAAATTTTAACAAAAAATTTGTTTGCACAAAATTACGGTCTCGTAGTATACTACGTAGTACAGTACGCCACCGAAAGAGCACGCATTTATTAAATGTCTTTATATAAATTTATATTAAAATTATTTTTATCATAATTCTGATAATCTAGAGCATCGATTAAGCCAATAAAATAATAAAATTTTAACAAAAAATTTGTTTGCACAAAATTACGGTCTCGTCGTATACTACGTAGTACAGTACGCCTCCGATAGAGCACGCATTTATTAAATGTGTTTATATAAATTTATATTAAAATTATTTTTATCATAATTCTGATAATCTAGAGCATCGATTAAGCCAATAAAATATTAAAATTTTAACAAAAAATTTGTTTGCACAAAATTACGGTCTCGTAGTATACTACGTAGTACAGTACGCAACCGAAAGAGCACGCATTTATTAAATGTGTTTATATAAATTTATATTAAAATTATTTTTATCATAATTCTGATAATCTAGAGCATCGATTAAGCCAATAAAATATTAAAATTTTAACAAAAAATTTGTTTGCACAAAATTACGGTCTCGTAGTATACTACGTAGTACAGTACGCCACCGAAAGAGCACGCATTTATTAAATGTGTTTATATAAATTTATATTAAAATTATTTTTATCATAATTCTGATAATCTAGAGCATCGATTAAGCCAATAAAATATTAAAATTTTAACAAAAAATTTGTTTGCACAAAATTACGGTCTCATAGTATACTACGTAGTACAGTACGCCACCGAAAGAGCACGCATTTATTAAATGTGTTTATATAAATTTATATTAAAATTATTTTTATCATAATTCTGATAATCTAGAACATCGATTAAGCCAATAAAATAATAAAATTTTAACAAAAAATTTGTTTGCACAAAATTACGGTCTCGTAGTATACTACGTAGTACAGTACGCCACCGAAAGAGCACGCATTTATTAAATGTGTTTATATAAATTTATATTAAAATTATTTTTATCATAATTCTGATAATCCAAAGCATCGATTAAGCCAATAAAATAATAAAATTTTAACAAAAAATTTGTTTGCACAAAATTACGGTCTCGTAGTATACTACGTAGTACAGTACGCCACCGAAAGAGCACGCATTTATTAAATGTCTTTATATAAATTTATATTAAAATTATTTTTATCATAATTCTGATAATCTAGAGCATCGATTAAGCCAATAAAATAATAAAATTTTAACAAAAAATTTGTTTGCACAAAATTACGGTCTCATCGTATACTACGTAGTACAGTACGCCTCCGATAGAGCACGCATTTATTAAATGTGTTTATATAAATTTATATTAAAATTATTTTTATCATAATTCTGATAATCTAGAGCATCGATTAAGCCAATAAAATATTAAAATTTTAACAAAAAATTTGTTTGCACAAAATTACGGTCTCGTAGTATACTACGTAGTACAGTACGCCACCGAAAGAGCACGCATTTATTAAATGTGTTTATATAAATTTATATTAAAATTATTTTTATCATAATTCTGATAATCTAGAGCATCGATTAAGCCAATAAAATATTAAAATTTTAACAAAAAATTTGTTTGCACAAAATTACGGTCTCGTAGTATACTACGTAGTACAGTACGCCACCGAAAGAGCACGCATTTATTAAATGTGTTTATATAAATTTATATTTAAATTACTTTTATCATAATTCTGATAATCTAGAGCATCGATTAAGCCAATAAAATAATAAAATTTTAACAAAAAATTTGTTTGCACAAAATTACGGTCTCGTAGTATACTACGTAGTACAGTACGCCACCGAAAGAGCACGCATTTATTAAATGTGTTTATATAAATTTATATTAAAATTATTTTTATCATAATTCTGATAATCTAGAGCATCGATTAAGCCAATAAAATAATAAAATTTTAACAAAAAATTTGTTTGCACAAAATTACGGTCTCGTAGTATACTATGATACGTAGTACAGTACGCCACCGAAAGAGCACGCATTTATTAAATGTGTTTATATAAATTTATATTAAAATTATTTTTATCATAATTCTGATACTCTAGAGCATCGATTAAGCCAATAAAATAATAAAATTTTAACAAAAAATTTGTTTCCACAAAATTACGGTCTCGTAGTATACTACGTAGTACAGTACGCCACCGAAAGAGCACGCATTTATTAAATGTGTTTATATAAATTTATATTAAAATTATTTTTATCATAATTCTGATAATCTAGAGCATCGATTAAGCCAATAAAATAATAAAATTTTAACAAAAAATTTGTTTGCACAAAATTACGGTCTCGTAGTATACTACGTAGTACAGTACGCCTCCGAGAGAGCACGCATTTATTAAATGTGTTTATATAAATTTATATTAAAATTATTTTTATCATAATTCTGATAATCTAGAGCATCGATTAAGCCAATAAAATATTAAAATTTTAACAAAAAATTTGTTTGCACAAAATTACGGTCTCGTAGTATACTACGTAGTACAGTACGCAACCGAAAGAGCACGCATTTATTAAATGTGTTTATATAAATTTATATTAAAATTATTTTTATCATAATTCTGATAATCTAGAGCATCGATTAAGCCAATAAAATAATAAAATTTTAACAAAAAATTTGTTTGCACAAAATTACGGTCTCGTAGTATACTACGTAGTACAGTACGCCACCGAAAGAGTACGCATTTATTAAATGTGTTTATATAAATTTATATTAAAATTACTTTTATCATAATTCTGATAATCTAGAGCATCGATTAAGCCAATAAAATATTAAAATTTTAACAAAAAATTTGTTTGCACAAAATTACGGTCTCGTAGTATACTACGTAGTACAGTACGCCTCCGATAGAGCACGCATTTATTAAATATGTTTATATAAATTTATATTAAAATTATTTTTATCATAATTCTGATAATCTAGAGCATCGATTAAGCCAATAAAATAATAAAATTTTAACAAAAAATTTGTTTGCACAAAATTACGGTCTCGTAGTATACTACGTAGTACAGTACGCCACCGAAAGAGCACGCATTTAATAAATGTGTTTATATAAATTTATATTAAAATTACTTTTATCATAATTCTGATAATCTAGAGCATCGATTAAGCCAATAAAATATTAAAATTTTAACAAAAAATTTGTTTGCACAAAATTACGGTCTCGTAGTATACTACGTAGTACAGTACGCCACCGAAAGAGCACGCATTTATTAAATGTGTTTATATAAATTTATATTTAAATTATTTTTATCATAATTCTGATAATCTAGAGCATCGATTAAGCCAATAAAATAATAAAATTTTAACAAAAAATTTGTTTGCACAAAATTACGGTCTCGTAGTATACTACGTAGTACAGTACGCCTCCGAAAGAGCACGCATTGATTAAATGTGTTTATATAAATTTATATTAAAATTTTATCATAATTCTGATAATCTAGAGCATCGATTAAGCCAATAAAATAATAAAATTTTAACAAAAAATTTGTTTGCACAAAATTACGGTCTCGTAGTATACTAAGTAGTACAGTACGCCACCGAAAGAGCACGCATTTATTAAATGTGTTTATATAAATTTATATTAAAATTATTTTTATCATAATTCTGATAATCTAGAGCATCGATTAAGCCAATAAAATAATAAAATTTTAACAAAAAATTTGTTTGCACAAAATTACCGTCTCGTAGTATACAACGTAGTACAGTACGCCACCGAAAGAGCACGCATTTATTAAATGTGTTTATATAAATTTATATTAAAATTATTTTTATCATAATTCTGATAATCTAGAGCATCCATTAAGCCAATAAAATATTAAAATTTAAACAAAAAATTTGTTTCCACAAAATTACGGTCTCGTCGTATACTACGTAGTACAGTACGCCTCCGATAGAGCACGCATTTATTAAATGTGTTTATATAAATTTATATTAAAATTATTTTTATCATAATTCTGATAATCTAGAGCATCGATTAAGCCAATAAAATATTAAAATTTAAACAAAAAATTTGTTTGCACAAAATTACGGTCTCGTAGTATACTACGTAGTACAGTACGCCACCGAAAGAGCACGCATTTATTAAATGTGTTTATATAAATTTATATTTAAATTATTTTTATCATAATTCTGATAATCTAGAGCATCGATTAAGCCAATAAAATAATAAAATTTTAACAAAAAATTTGTTTGCACAAAATTACGGTCTCGTAGTATACTACGTAGTACAGTACGCCTCCGAAAGAGCACGCATTGATTAAATGTGTTTATATAAATTTATATTAAAATTTTATCATAATTCTGATAATCTAGAGCATCGATTAAGCCAATAAAATAATAAAATTTTAACAAAAAATTTGTTTGCACAAAATTACGGTCTCGTAGTATACTAAGTAGTACAGTACGCCACCGAAAGAGCACGCATTTATTAAATGTGTTTATATAAATTTATATTTTAATTATTTTTATCATAATTCTGATAATCTAGAGCATCGATTAAGCCAATAAAATAATAAAATTTTAACAAAAAATTTGTTTGCACAAAATTACCGTCTCGTAGTATACTACGTAGTACAGTACGCCACCGAAAGAGCACGCATTTATTAAATGTGTTTATATAAATTTATATTAAAATTATTTTTATCATAATTCTGATAATCTAGAGCATCCATTAAGCCAATAAAATATTAAAATTTAAACAAAAAATTTGTTTGCACAAAATTACGGTCTCGTAGTATACTACGTAGTACAGTACGCCACCGAAAGAGCACGCATTTATTAAATGTGTTTATATAAATTTATATTTAAATTATTTTTATCATAATTCTGATAATCTAGAGCATCGATTAAGCCAATAGAATATTAAAATTTTAACAAAAAATTTGTTTGCACAAAATTACGGTCTCGTAGTATACTACGTAGTACAGTACGCCACCGAAAGAGCACGCATTTATTAAATGTCTTTATATAAATTTATATTAAAATTATTTTTATCATAATTCTGATAATCTAGAGCATCGATTAAGCCAATAAAATAATAAAATTTTAACAAAAAATTTGTTTGCACAAAATTACGGTCTCGTCGTATACTACGTAGTACAGTACGCCTCCGATAGAGCACGCATTTATTAAATGTGTTTATATAAATTTATATTAAAATTATTTTTATCATAATTCTGATAATCTAGAGCATCGATTAAGCCAATAAAATATTAAAATTTTAACAAAAAATTTGTTTGCACAAAATTACGGTCTCGTAGTATACTACGTAGTACAGTACGCCACCGAAAGAGCACGCATTTATTAAATGTGTTTATATAAATTTATATTAAAATTATTTTTATCATAATTCTGATAATCTAGAGCATCGATTAAGCCAATAAAATAATAAAATTTTAACAAAAAATTTGTTTGCATAAAATTACGGTCTCATAGTATACTACGTAGTACAGTACGCCACCGAAAGAGCACGCATTTATTAAATGTGTTTATATAAATTTATATTAAAATTATTTTTATCATAATTCTGATAATCTAGAGCATCGATTAAGCCAATAAAATAATAAAATTTTAACAAAAAATTTGTTTGCACAAAATTACGGTCTCGTAGTATACTACGTAGTACAGTACGCCACCGAAAGAGCACGCATTTATTAAATGTGTTTATATAAATTTATATTAAAATTATTTTTATCATAATTCTGATAATCCAAAGCATCGATTAAGCCAATAAAATAATAAAATTTTAACAAAAAATTTGTTTGCACAAAATTACGGTCTCGTAGTATACTACGTAGTACAGTACGCCACCGAAAGAGCACGCATTTATTAAATGTCTTTATATAAATTTGTATTAAAATTATTTTTATCATAATTCTGATAATCTAGAGCATCGATTAAGCCAATAAAATATTAAAATTTAAACAAAAAATTTGTTTGCACAAAATTACGGTCTCGTAGTATACTACGTAGTACAGTACGCCACCGAAAGAGCACGCATTTATTAAATGTGTTTATATAAATTTATATTAAAATTATTTTTATCATAATTCTGATAATCTAGAGCATCGATTAAGCCAATAAAATAATAAAATTTTAACAAAAAATTTGTTTGCACAAAATTACGGTCTCGTAGTATACTACGTAGTACAGTACGCCTCCGAAAGAGCACGCATTGATTAAATGTGTTTATATAAATTTATATTAAAATTTTATCATAATTCTGATAATCTAGAGCATCGATTAAGCCAATAAAATAATAAAATTTTAACAAAAAATTTGTTTGCACAAAATTACGGTCTCGTAGTATACTAAGTAGTACAGTACGCCACCGAAAGAGCAAGCATTTATTAAATGTGTTTATATAAATTTATATTAAAATTATTTTTATCATAATTCTGATAATCTAGAGCATCGATTAAGCCAATAAAATAATAAAATTTTAACAAAAAATTTGTTTGCACAAAATTACCGTCTCGTAGTATACAACGTAGTACAGTACGCCACCGAAAGAGCACGCATTTATTAAATGTGTTTATATAAATTTATATTAAAATTATTTTTATCATAATTCTGATAATCTAGAGCATCCATTAAGCCAATAAAATATTAAAATTTAAACAAAAAATTTGTTTCCACAAAATTACGGTCTCGTCGTATACTACGTAGTACAGTACGCCTCCGATAGAGCACGCATTTATTAAATGTGTTTATATAAATTTATATTAAAATTATTTTTATCATAATTCTGATAATCTAGAGCATCGATTAAGCCAATAAAATATTAAAATTTAAACAAAAAATTTGTTTGCACAAAATTACGGTCTCGTAGTATACTACGTAGTACAGTACGCCACCGAAAGAGCACGCATTTATTAAATGTGTTTATATAAATTTATATTTAAATTATTTTTATCATAATTCTGATAATCTAGAGCATCGATTAAGCCAATAAAATAATAAAATTTTAACAAAAAATTTGTTTGCACAAAATTACGGTCTCGTAGTATACTACGTAGTACAGTACGCCTCCGAAAGAGCACGCATTGATTAAATGTGTTTATATAAATTTATATTAAAATTTTATCATAATTCTGATAATCTAGAGCATCGATTAAGCCAATAAAATAATAAAATTTTAACAAAAAATTTGTTTGCACAAAATTACGGTCTCGTAGTATACTAAGTAGTACAGTACGCCACCGAAAGAGCACGCATTTATTAAATGTGTTTATATAAATTTATATTTTAATTATTTTTATCATAATTCTGATAATCTAGAGCATCGATTAAGCCAATAAAATAATAAAATTTTAACAAAAAATTTGTTTGCACAAAATTACCGTCTCGTAGTATACTACGTAGTACAGTACGCCACCGAAAGAGCACGCATTTATTAAATGTGTTTATATAAATTTATATTAAAATTATTTTTATCATAATTCTGATAATCTAGAGCATCCATTAAGCCAATAAAATATTAAAATTTAAACAAAAAATTTGTTTGCACAAAATTACGGTATCGTAGTATACTACGTAGTACAGTACGCCACCGAAAGAGCACGCATTTATTAAATGTGTTTATATAAATTTATATTTAAATTATTTTTATCATAATTCTGATAATCTAGAGCATCGATTAAGCCAATAGAATATTAAAATTTTAACAAAAAATTTGTTTGCACAAAATTACGGTCTCGTAGTATACTACGTAGTACAGTACGCCACCGAAAGAGCACGCATTTATTAAATGTCTTTATATAAATTTATATTAAAATTATTTTTATCATAATTCTGATAATCTAGAGCATCGATTAAGCCAATAAAATAATAAAATTTTAACAAAAAATTTGTTTGCACAAAATTACGGTCTCGTCGTATACTACGTAGTACAGTACGCCTCCGATAGAGCACGCATTTATTAAATGTGTTTATATAAATTTATATTAAAATTATTTTTATCATAATTCTGATAATCTAGAGCATCGATTAAGCCAATAAAATATTAAAATTTTAACAAAAAATTTGTTTGCACAAAATTACGGTCTCGTAGTATACTACGTAGTACAGTACGCCACCGAAAGAGCACGCATTTATTAAATGTGTTTATATAAATTTATATTAAAATTATTTTTATCATAATTCTGATAATCTAGAGCATCGATTAAGCCAATAAAATAATAAAATTTTAACAAAAAATTTGTTTGCATAAAATTACGGTCTCATAGTATACTACGTAGTACAGTACGCCACCGAAAGAGCACGCATTTATTAAATGTGTTTATATAAATTTATATTAAAATTATTTTTATCATAATTCTGATAATCTAGAGCATCGATTAAGCCAATAAAATAATAAAATTTTAACAAAAAATTTGTTTGCACAAAATTACGGTCTCGTAGTATACTACGTAGTACAGTACGCCACCGAAAGAGCACGCATTTATTAAATGTGTTTATATAAATTTATATTAAAATTATTTTTATCATAATTCTGATAATCCAAAGCATCGATTAAGCCAATAAAATAATAAAATTTTAACAAAAAATTTGTTTGCACAAAATTACGGTCTCGTAGTATACTACGTAGTACAGTACGCCACCGAAAGAGCACGCATTTATTAAATGTCTTTATATAAATTTATATTAAAATTATTTTTATCATAATTCTGATAATCTAGAGCATCGATTAAGCCAATAAAATAATAAAATTTTAACAAAAAATTTGTTTGCACAAAATTACGGTCTCGTCGTATACTACGTAGTACAGTACGCCTCCGATAGAGCACGCATTTATTAAATGTGTTTATATAAATTTATATTAAAATTATTTTTATCATAATTCTGATAATCTAGAGCATCGATTAAGCCAATAAAATATTAAAATTTTAACAAAAAATTTGTTTGCACAAAATTACGGTCTCGTAGTATACTACGTAGTACAGTACGCCACCGAAAGAGCACGCATTTATTAAATGTCTTTATATAAATTTATATTAAAATTATTTTTATCATAATTCTGATAATCTAGAGCATCGATTAAGCCAATAAAATATTAAAATTTTAACAAAAAATTTGTTTGCACAAAATTACGGTCTCGTAGTATACTACGTAGTACAGTACGCCACCGAAAGAGCACGCATTTATTAAATGTGTTTATATAAATTTATATTTAAATTATTTTTATCATAATTCTGATAATCTAGAGCATCGATTAAGCCAATAAAATAATAAAATTTTAACAAAAAATTTGTTTGCACAAAATTACGGTCTCGTAGTATACTACGTAGTACAGTACACCACCGAAAGGGCACGTATTTATTAAATGTGTTTTTATAAATTTATATTTAAATTATTTTTATCATAATTCTGATAATCTAGAGCATCGATTAAGCCAATAAAATAATAAAATTTTAACAAAAAATTTGTTTGCACAAAATTACGGTCTCGTAGTATACTACGTAGTACAGTACGCCACCGAAAGAGCACGCATTTATTAAATGTGTTTATATAAATTTATATTTAAATTATTTTTATCATAATTCTGATAATCTAGAGCATCGATTAAGCCATTAAAATAATAAAATTTTAACAAAAAATTTGTTTGCACAAAATTACGGTCTCGTAGTATACTACGTAGTACAGTACGCCACCGAAAGAGCACGCATTTATTAAATGTGTTTATATAAATTTATATTAAAATTATTTTTATCATAATTCTGATAATCTAGAGCATCGATTAAGCCAATAAAATATTAAAATTTTAACAAAAAATTTGTTTGCAAAAAATTACGGTCTCGTAGTATACTACGTAGTACAGTACACCACCGAAAGGGCACGTATTTATTAAATATGTTTTTATAAATTGATATTTAAATTATTTTTATCATAATTCTGATAATCTAGAGCATCGATTAAGCCAATAAAATAATAAAATTTTAACAAAAAATTTGTTTGCACAAAATTACGGTCTCGTAGTATACTACGTAGTACAGTACGCCACCGAAAGAGCACGCATTTATTAAATGTGTTTATATAAATTTATATTAAAATTATTTTTATCATAATTCTGATAATCTAGAGCATCGATTAAGCCAATAAAATATTAAAATTTTAACAAAAAATTTGTTTGCACAAAATTACGGTCTCATAGTATACTACGTAGTACAGTACGCCACCGAAAGAGCACGCATTTATTAAATGTGTTTATATAAATTTATATTAAAATTATTTTTATCATAATTCTGATAATCTAGAGCATCGATTAAGCCAATAGAATATTAAAATTTTAACAAAAAATTTGTTTGCACAAAATTACGGTCTCGTAGTATACTACGTAGTACAGTACGCCACCGAAAGAGCACGCATTTATTAAATGTGTTTATATAAATTTATATTTTAATTATTTTTATCATAATTCTGATAATCTAGAGCATTGATTAAGCCAATAGAATATTAAAATTTTAACAAAAAATTTGTTTGCACAAAATTACGGTCTCGTAGTATACTACGTAGTACAGTACGCCACCGAAAGAGCACGCATTTATTAAATGTGTTTATATAAATTTATATTAAAATTATTTTTATCATAATTCTGATAATCCAAAGCATCGATTAAGCCAATAAAATAATAAAATTTTAACAAAAAATTTGTTTGCACAAAATTACGGTCTCGTAGTATACTACGTAGTACAGTACGCCACCGAAAGAGCACGCATTTATTAAATGTGTTTATATAAATTTATATTTAAATTATTTTTATCATAATTCTGATAATCTAGAGCATCGATTAAGCCAATAAAATAATAAAATTTTAACAAAAAATTTGTTTGCACAAAATTACGGTCTCGTAGTATACTACGTAGTACAGTACGCCACCGAAAGAGCACGCATTTATTAAATGTGTTTATATAAATTTATATTAAAATTATTTTTATCATAATTCTGATAATCTAGAGCATCGATTAAGCCAATAAAATATTAAAATTTTAACAAAAAATTTGTTTGCACAAAATTACGGTCTCGTAGTATACTACGTAGTACAGTACGCCACCGAAAGAGCACGCATTTATTAAATGTGTTTATATAAATTTATATTAAAATTATTTTTATCATAATTCTGATAATCTAGAGCATCGATTAAGCCAATAAAATAATAAAATTTTAACAAAAAATTTGTTTGCACAAAATTACGGTCTCATAGTATACTACGTAGTACAGTACGCCACCGAAAGAGCACGCATTTATTAAATGTGTTTATATAAATTTATATTAAAATTATTTTTATCATAATTCTGATAATCTAGAGCATCGATTAAGCCAATAGAATATTAAAATTTTAACAAAAAATTTGTTTGCACAAAATTACGGTCTCGTAGTATACTACGTAGTACAGTACGCCACCGAAAGAGCACGCATTTATTAAATGTGTTTATATAAATTTATATTTTAATTATTTTTATCATAATTCTGATAATCTAGAGCATTGATTAAGCCAATAGAATATTAAAATTTTAACAAAAAATTTGTTTGCACAAAATTACGGTCTCGTAGTATACTACGTAGTACAGTACGCCACCGAAAGAGCACGCATTTATTAAATGTGTTTATATACATTTATATTAAAATTATTTTTATCATAATTCTGATAATCCAAAGCATCGATTAAGCCAATAAAATAATAAAATTTTAACAAAAAATTTGTTTGCACAAAATTACGGTCTCGTAGTATACTACGTAGTACAGTACGCCACCGAAAGAGCACGCATTTATTAAATGTCTTTATATAAATTTATATTAAAATTATTTTTATCATAATTCTGATAATCTAGAGCATCGATTAAGCCAATAAAATAATAAAATTTTAACAAAAAATTTGTTTGCACAAAATTACGGTCTCGTCGTATACTACGTAGTACAGTACGCCTCCGATAGAGCACGCATTTATTAAATGTGTTTATATAAATTTATATTAAAATTATTTTTATCATAATTCTGATAATCTAGAGCATCGATTAAGCCAATAAAATATTAAAATTTTAACAAAAAATTTGTTTGCACAAAATTACGGTCTCGTAGTATACTATCATACGTAGTACAGTACGCCTCCGAAAGAGCACGCATTTATTAAATGTGTTTATTTAAATTTATATTAAAATTATTTTTATCATAATTCTGATAACCTAGAGCATCGATTAAGCCAATAAAATAATAAAATTTTAACAAAAAATTTGTTTGCACAAAATTACCGTCTCGTAGTATACTACGTAGTACAGTACGCCACCGAAAGAGCACGCATTTATTAAATGTGTTTATATAAATTTATATTAAAATTATTTTTATCATAATTCTGATAATCTAGAGCATTGATTAAGCCAATAAAATATTAAAATTTTAACAAAAAATTTGTTTGCACAAAATTACGGTCTCGTAGTATACTACGTAGTACAGTACGCCACCGAAAGAGCACGCATTTATTAAATGTGTTTATATAAATCGCTCACTAAATAAAACAACGTCATAACTCAAAAAATATCCATTTTGAGTTATTTATGTAGAACGAACCCACTTTGTATGATCTATTAACTGGCAGAACGTCATATCTGTAACTAGTAATGCTCGCCGTCAGAGGCATTAGTGTCGTTATTGTGTCATTGTGGTTTGTAGTTTTTGTTTATGGTAATACTGTACTATTTCAGTTGTGAGGTTAAGCTTGTCAGGGTAAGTGCGCAATTGTGAGAATAAGAGTGTCATATTGTGAATTAAGTCTAAATTATTTTAACGGTAAGGCATCGTTTTATGTTAAATATTAAATTAATAACGTATTATTAAGTTTTATGTCGATATACTTCAAATAATGTGCTTGATTCATGCGTGTATTATTTATTTATGTGACGTTCTGACATTGAAAATCAGGCTTTTAAAGAGTTTCATTTTGACTTGTGACGTTATTACTAAAATAATACACATCACATTAAATTAGAGATTTTAATTTAAATGACATTACGCCGTTTTTGCTGCAAATATTATAATCATGGTCTTAAAACATTTATAATTATTTATATTTATGTCAGTCTTGTTACAGTAACTAATATTTAATTTTTAAATAAGGCACTATTGAAATTTTAGCTACTGACAATAATGTATTCTCGCGGAAAACTCATGTGTGAAATGGTTTTGAAACAGCAACAGCCGACAGGTATGATGATTGGCACACCTATAATGTCAACACAAGAACCTTCGGAAGAATTGGGTACGTATATTTTTTGCAAAAATATAATCTTTGTACTAGAAGAGTTTATTTTTTATTTTCTTGTTTATATAGAAAATAAAAGCAATTACACTACCGCCAGTGAAAATAATTTAAGGACTAAAATAGTACAAGATGTTCAAAATATACATTTAACACCTGTTTTAGACAATAAAGAAGACCAACCTTCAATGTCAACACAGGAACCTTTTAATGAATCTGGTATGTATTTTTTGGATAAATCGTTTTACGAGTGGATTTTGTTTTTTATACTCTTGTTTAAATAGAAAATTTGGACAACCACGCTGTTCCCAATTTCCGTCGGCCAGGTACTTCAAGTTGCTTATCTTCATCGTCCGCCAGCTCTTCATCCTCTGAAAGCAGTGAATCATCCTCAGAGGATTGTGATGATATTATCAATGATGTCGTTTATGATCCAAAAAATGATGAAGAAAGTGAAGATTCTGAGGATCGCACTGAAGATAATCGTGCCAGCTTGTATTTAAGTACTATAAACAATCCACCTACATCTTACCAGGATGTTAACATTTTGGTGAGTCCTCTCAAAAAAGGTATTAAACGGAACAGAGCCCCAGAAAAATGGAAAAGGAACCACATAAAAAAATTGAGAAATAGTGGAGATGCCTACGAAACTCACACCAGACACAAAAAAATCCGAAAGTCGAGAAAAATGAAAGATCCGTGCGGACTGAAATGCAAATTGCAGTGTTCCATTAAATTCAGCCATGAGGAAAGGCAGCAGTTTTTTACACAGTATTGGTTATTAGGTGAAATTGAAAAACAAAGGCAATTCATAAACAATTGTATGACGGTTATTACAAGAGAATACCGATACGTTCGTGTTGGAGGTACACGTAAACCACGAGAGAAGAATAATGCTTTCTCTTTCATTAAAAACGGTGAAAAAATTCGGGTGTGTAAGGTATTTTTTAATAATACTTTAGATATTAATGATCGGACAGTACGCACCGTACAGGAAAAACGTAATAAAGTTGCTGATGTGCTACTCGAGCCAGATCAACGTGGAAAACATGGAAAACACAAAACACTCGACCCAGTTATAAGGGATGGAATTCGACAGCATATAAATGACATCCCTAAGATTGAGAGTCACTACACCAGAGCAAACACATCCCGAACATTTATAGATGGCAGTCGCTCTTTGGCAGAAATCCACAGAGATTATGTAGCGAACTGCAAAGCGGAAAATAAACCCTATGGCAGCTACGCCATATTTCATCGGCTCTTCAGAGAGGAATTTAATATTTCCTTCTTTATACCTAAGAAGGATCTCTGTGAAATTTGCGTGGCCTACGAAAATGCTCCTGAGGAAGAAAAAAATTATTTAAAAGAAAAATACGATCAACATTTGGTTGAAAAGAATTTATCTCGAGAGGAAAAGAAACGAGATAAAGGAAACACTAACTTTCGCGGCGTTGTAGCAGTGTACGATCTCCAAGCAGTCACGCAAATACCGAAAGGAAATGTTTCGGTGTTTTACTATAAATCAAAGTTAAACGTATTAAATTTTACAATTTATGATTTACAAACTAATAGCTGTGAATGCTACGTTTGGGATGAGTCCAACGGCCATCGAGGTGTCAACGAATTAGGTACTTGCGTGTTAAAGTACTTACAAAAGAAAGCAACTATGACTGATGCTGAAATTATATTCTATTCAGACAATTGCGCAGGCCAACAAAAAAATAAATTTATGCTGGCCTTGTATTTATACGCGGTTCGTTTTCTTGGCATAAAATCGATCACCCATAAATATCTGATTAAAGGACACACACAGAATGAGGGTGACTCAGCCCATTCACTTATCGAAAGGCAAGTGAAACGTCAGTTAAGAAGTGGGCCAATGTATACACCTGACGCATTTATTGCTGCCATTCGTGCTGCGAAAAAGCAAGGAGAACCTTTCAATGTGACTGAGTTATGCCACGAAGATTTTAATGACATTAAGGAGCTCGCTTCCATCTTGGGTCCTATGAATTTGAAGAATGTCAAGCTACATGATGTCAAAGTAATTAAATTTGTGAAAGAATCTACAAACTCGGTGTATTACAAACATTCTTATAATGACGAATTTCAGGAGGCTACGATTATAAACAGAAAAAAACAAATAAAAGACACACAAATAATTTTAAAGCCAGCATTTACCACCAAACCTGGCCTTGCAGCAAACAAAAAAACAGATCTTTTGGATTTAGTAAATAAAAATCACATTCCAAAATATTACGTTAACTTTTACAGGAACCTATAAGATTTAAATTGTTATATTAAAAATTAAATATTATTATTTTACTAATTATTTTAAGAACTGTACTGAACTTTATATGTGATATGAAATGGCTGAATAAATCAAAACTAAAAATTTATTTTCTAATTAAAATGTGTATTATTATCAATTTTTGTAATAAAAGAAATATTGTTTTTTGTCAAGAACGTCATATTTTAACTTGAGTCTTATTTCAAACTCAATTTTTGTAGCAATAACGTCTTAAATCTGAATGGAAATTGTTTTATTATTTCAAAAGACATTTCTCATGTTTGTGAAAAGAAATGAATAATCCAATGATAATAACAATTGATTACTCTACCGAACTATATCAATTCTATTATTGCAAGTTCATTAGTAATCGGATGGCAATACTTCAAAACTTTAAATTGTATTATTTAAAAACAAGGTTTTTTTAGTTGTGACGTTGTTTTATTTAATGAGCGAAATTTATATTAAAATTATTTTTATCATAATTCTGATAATCCAAAGCATCGATTAAGCCAATAAAATAATAAAATTTTAACAAAAAATTTGTTTGCACAAAATTACGGTCTCGTAGTATACTACGTAGTACAGTACGCCACCGAAAGAGCACGCATTTATTAAATGTGTTTATATAAATTTATATTAAAATTATTTTTATCATAATTCTGATAATCTAGAGCATCGATTAAGCCAATAGAATATTACAATTTTAACAAAAAATTTGTTTGCACAAAATTACGGTCTCGTAGTATACTACGTAGTACAGTACGCCACCGAAAGAGCACGCATTTATTAAATGTGTTTATATAAATTTATATTAAAATTATTTTTATCATAATTCTGATAATCTAGAGCATCGATTAAGCCAATAAAATAATAAAATTTTAACAAAAAATTTATTTGCACAAAATTACGGTCTCGTAGTATACTACGTAGTACAGTACGCCACCGAAAGAGCACGCATTTATTAAATGTGTTTATATAAATTTATTTTAAAATTATTTTTATCATAATTCTGATAATCTAGAGCATCGATTAAGCCAATAAAATATTAAAATTTTAACAAAAAATTTGTTTGCACAAAATTACGGTCTCGTAGTATACTACGTAGTACAGTACGCAACCGAAAGAGCACGCATTTATTAAATGTGTTTATATAAATTTATATTAAAATTATTTTTATCATAATTCTGATAATCTAGAGCATCGATTAAGCCAATAAAATATTAAAATTTTAACAAAAAATTTGTTTGCACAAAATTACGGTCTCGTAGTATACTACGTAGTACAGTACGCCACCGAAAGAGCACGCATTTATTAAATGTGTTTATATAAATTTATATTAAAATTATTTTTATCATAATTCTGATAATCTAGAGCATCGATTAAGCCAATAAAATAATAAAATTTTAACAAAAAATTTGTTTGCACAAAATTACGGTCTCGTAGTATACTACGTAGTACAGTACGCCACCGAAAGAGCACGCATTTATTAAATGTGTTTATATAAATTTATATTAAAATTATTTTTATCATAATTCTGATAATCCAAAGCATCGATTAAGCCAATAAAATAATAAAATTTTAACAAAAAATTTGTTTGCACAAAATTACGGTCTCGTAGTATACTACGTAGTACAGTACGCCACCGAAAGAGCACGCATTTATTAAATGTGTTTATATAAATTTATATTAAAATTATTTTTATCATAATTCTGATAATCTAGAGCATCGATTAAGCCAATAGAATATTAAAATTTTAACAAAAAATTTGTTTGCACAAAATTACGGTCTCGTAGTATACTACGTAGTACAGTACGCCACCGAAAGAGCACGCATTTATTAAATGTGTTTATATAAATTTATATTAAAATTATTTTTATCATAATTCTGATAATCTAGAGCATCGATTAAGCCAATAGAATATTAAAATTTTAACAAAAAATTTGTTTGCACAAAATTACGGTCTCGTAGTATACTACGTAGTACAGTACGCCACCGAAAGAGCACGCATTTATTAAATGTGTTTATATAAATTTATATTAAAATTATTTTTATCATAATTCTGATAATCCAAAGCATCGATTAAGCCAATAAAATAATAAAATTTTAACAAAAAATTTGTTTGCACAAAATTACGGTCTCGTAGTATACTACGTAGTACAGTACGCCACCGAAAGAGCACGCATTTATTAAATGTGTTTATATAAATTTATATTAAAATTATTTTTATCATAATTCTGATAATCCAAAGCATCGATTAAGCCAATAAAATAATAAAATTTTAACAAAAAATTTGTTTGCACAAAATTACGGTCTCGTAGTATACTACGTAGTACAGTACGCCACCGAAAGAGCACGCATTTATTAAATGTGTTTATATAAATTTATATTAAAATTATTTTTATCATAATTCTGATAATCTAGAGCATCGATTAAGCCAATAGAATATTAAAATTTTAACAAAAAATTTGTTTGCACAAAATTACGGTCTCGTAGTATACTACGTAGTACAGTACGCCACCGAAAGAGCACGCATTTATTAAATGTGTTTATATAAATTTATATTAAAATTATTTTTATCATAATTCTGATAATCTAGAGCATCGATTAAGCCAATAAAATAATACAATTTTAACAAAAAATTTATTTGCACAAAATTACGGTCTCGTAGTATACTACGTAGTACAGTACGCCACCGAAAGAGCACGCATTTATTAAATGTGTTTATATAAATTTATTTTAAAATTATTTTTATCATAATTCTGATAATCTAGAGCATCGATTAAGCCAATAAAATATTAAAATTTTAACAAAAAATTTGTTTGCACAAAATTACGGTCTCGTAGTATACTACGTAGTACAGTACGCAACCGAAAGAGCACGCATTTATTAAATGTGTTTATATAAATTTATATTAAAATTATTTTTATCATAATTCTGATAATCTAGAGCATCGATTAAGCCAATAAAATATTAAAATTTTAACAAAAAATTTGTTTGCACAAAATTACGGTCTCGTAGTATACTACGTAGTACAGTACGCCACCGAAAGAGCACGCATTTATTAAATGTGTTTGTTAAATCCAATGCTTTTGTCAGTGAACAGCCCTTAATAAGAAAAAGCCTTTTCATGCATCTATTACATTTTTATTACTTTAATATATTTAAAAATTATTATAAAAAATCTGTGTGTGCTTTATAAGTTTTTAGACAACTAGAGCGTTTCGTACTGTACACAAAAAATATAAAATAAATACCACAAAATTGAAACATGTACAAAGTTTATCAATAAAAAATTATAAATTAATATTGAGATTATGTGAAAGGCGTCAAGTTGTTTTCTTCTTTTAAAATTGTGTTTCACTTCACTGCTTCAAAACTTGCGTGAAGATTTGGTCCTTCGAGCCGGATAGATCCGGAAAGTGAACATATGGTGCAAAACTGTAAAAATTAATTTATATTTACTCGAAATTTATAATTGAAGTGAACAGTTCAAATTAAAAACATTCAGCACAAATAAATCGTGTTATGTGGCATAAGTGTGTACAGTGTACAGTTAAATCATCCAATTATTTAATTTGCTGTTCATAAAATCAATTCGAAGCTGTTTTTAGTACCGTTCAATCATCGCATTTTGTTGGTAATCCATAGACGTTTTACTCTTGTGTTGTACCCATCGACATATCTAAACACATAAGACGTAATACAACAAACAACCTGAACAAATTATCTTCGCTAAAAAACGTTTGGTATCAAGGTCATTTTCACTGTTGTGCATTGACTCTTTTGAATATAACATCATCGTCTTCTACTAGGCACCATCGAATGCTGATTATTCTTAACACAGTTTCATCAAGCAAACCTGTTAAGCAGAAAACTAAAGGAAAAAAAACATTATTTTCGGAAATTTTGGCCACGTGAACGAGAACAGTTTACCTTTGAGGTAAATCATATAGGCGAGAAGCAGTAATATTTTCAAACGGAAATTACGTGGGTGGAATCAGCGAGAAAATTCGTTGAAGCATTTAACCGTTCACAACGTTATTGGTATCAATTTATATTTTATATTTAATTTAATTTTAATTCTTGTTGCATATAACATAATTTTAAGTTTCGTAGTGTTTGTAAAGCTCATCGTAAATTTTTGATGCATTTAAGTTTAGTGATAATTAAAATTCGTGTTTAAACTTATATTTGTTTACACAATGGCTGATGAAGATATTGAATATTTAAAAAAACAGCGTAGCGCATATAAAGGTCAAACAAGTTCCATTAAAAAAACATTTGGTGACGGTAAGACATGTTCCATTGGTGTCTGTGAGTCTGTTCTACATCGACTCCGTGCGGTTTATACTAAATATAGTGAGGTTCAACTAAAGATTGAATTATTGGACCCGAGTTCAAGTGATAGAAGTTTATTTGAAGAAGATTATGGGACCATTGAAGCGAAAATATTAGATAGAATTCATGATCTTCAATATAGTGTTAGTGGTGCAGATGTCGGGATGGCGCACAATAGTTCCTTTAGTTTAAATAATGGTTCTTCCTCAGTTGAGATGAGACTCCCAGAGCTTAAATTACCTACTTTTTCTGGTCTTGATGTCGAGTGGCTTTGTTTTCGAGATTCATTTGAAGAAATGATACATAAAAGGAAAATGGAGCCGATACTTAAATTTCATTACTTGATTAATCATTTGCGAGGAGGCAAAGCATATTCATTAATTGAACATTTGCCAGTTTCTGCTCAAAATTATCAATTAGCTTGGGATACAATCTACAAACGATACAATAACGAACTTTCAATTAAAAGGTTTCATACCAAAGCTATTTATGAAATTAAACCAACAACAAAAAATTCATCTAGTTCTTTACAGTCTTTCATAAATAATACTGTGAAGCATTATAATGCCCTTAAAGCTTTAAATGTGGATGTTCCGTCTTGGGATCTAATTTTAGTTCACCATTTAACACAGCAATTAGATAATGCTTCACGTATTACTGTAGTTAAGGCTAGTGATGCAAATACTCAATTAACATTCACTAAATTTATTGAAATATTACAAAATAGAGTACAACTACTGGAAACTCTAAATCCTTATGATGATTCGCATAATAATAATCGACAACCATTTAGAAAACCTTCAACCAATGTCAAGTCAGCGAATCAAAATAATTCCAAAGCATCGGATAGATCATCTACTTTTGTTGCAGCACCTTTAAAATGTAGTTATTGCGATGAAAATCATTTAGTTGTGAATTGCCCTTCGTTTTTAGACTCAAAATTAAATGCAAAAATGCGTTTCGAATTTATTCGCAGTAAAAGACTATGCACAAATTGTTTGGTGGAATCTCACAGTGTTCGCGATTGTCGTCACATGTCATGTACCAAATGCGCATTAAAACATCATGTTCTATTGCATTTTGGAAATGATTATTTAAAAAAACCTAATCACAATAATCAATTTTCAGATTCAAAGGGTAAGCAAGCCAATGCGAATATTGTTTCGGGTGTGGAATCTTCGACAATTGCAGAATCAAATACCGTTTATGGCTCGCATTCTGCTAGTTCAAATTCACGTCAACACATAGTGCTTGGGACGGCTGTTATTAAAATAGAGTCATTAAATGGCAATAAATTATATGCTAGAGCCTTGTTAGATAGTGGCTCACATTTGAACTTCATTACTCTTCGAACTTGCAATTTGTTGCAGATTAAAAAACATCCTATTTCAACCCAAGTAAGCGGTATTGGTCAATTCATCATATGGTTATTTTGACAATTGTCTCACGAACATCGGAATTTTGCGCAACAATTGAATGTCTCGTTATACCTAAAATTACGGGCCACCTGCCGTTAAAACAATTTGAGTTAAACCTCGATTCATTACCACTTAATACCGAACTCGCTGATCCACAATTTAACGTGCCAGGTCCGATTGATATTTTAATTGGTGCCGAGCTTTATCAAGATCTGTTCAGTGGAAAGTCATTAAAGGTAGCTAATGCTTTACCGAATTTATATGAAAGCGTTCTAGGCTACGTTGTGGTTGGGAAAGCTGAATCGTCTGTATCAGTGTCAATGTGTGGTATAGCTGAAAACACGGTTGATTCAAAATGTGAACCGTCTCTTCAGGGATTAGATAAAATAATTCGAAAGTTTTGGGAAATTGATTCATCGGGTTTTGGTAATATGATGTCTCTTGAGGAAAAAATATGTGAAGAGCACTATAAAAATAATACTGAACGATTACCAGATGGTAGATTCTTGGTTGCCTTGCCTGTAAATGAAAAAATTGATAATTTAGGGGTATCTAGTGAAAAAGCGCGCAATCAGTTTTTAAATC
>CAUVYM010000330.1:0-10000 GCA_963556165.1 Tipula helvola
AAATGCATAAGATGATAGATACTCCTTTACATTGAATTTCCATTCTACCAGTTATCAGTAAAAGGACTTAATGCTGGACTTTTCCCATTTCGCTCGCCGCTACTAAGGGAATCTTAGTTAATTTCTTTTCCTCTCCTAATTAATATGCTTAAATTCAGGAGGTAATCACATATGAGTTGAAGTCACAATTATTGTTAATAATTATAAAACGGATTTTAAAAACTACATCATAAATTATTATATAAATGACTTGCGTCTTTTACCGATTTATTATTACACAAATATTGTTTAATACAATATTGTAAATATAATAAAATATTTACATATCAAAAATTGTTAAATAATAATTTATTTAGCGAATATTAGTGACCCTCAACCATATGTGGTCCAAGCAGAGTATTATATACTATTAGCATGGACCGCAATGTGCGTTCAAAATGTTGATGTTCATGTGTCCTGCAGTTCACATAACTTCACGCAGTTTGCTGCGTTCTTCATCGACCCACGAGCCTAGTGATCCCCCGCTAAGAGTGATTATTTGTTTTATGTTTAGAAATAAAAACCAGTCTTTTCCATTCAAAAAGCGAAATACTTCAATCCTTAATATAATATTATCATTGATAAATTTATATTTGCAGAACTTCTGAAATGGTCAATTATTTTTATTCAATGTTTTGATCTTTAATTCTTTAATGATCCTTCCGCAGGTTCACCTACGGAAACCTTGTTACGACTTTTACTTCCTCTAAATATACAAGTTCGGTCAACTTTGGTAAAACAACCACAACACAAGAAGCATCACGGTGATCACCTCCGAGGACCTCACTAACATATTCAATCGGTAGTAGCGACGGGCGGTGTGTACAAAGGGCAGGGACGTAATCAATGCGAGCTTATGACCCGCACTTACTGGGAATTCCAGGTTTATGTGAACAGTTTCAGTCCACAATCCCAACCACGAAGGTGGTTCAGCGGTTTACCCGGTCTTTTTAGACTAGGAGGACACGTTGATACCTTCATTGTAGCGCGCGTGCAGCCCAGGACATCTAAGGGCATCACAGACCTGTTATTGCTCAATCTCATATTGCTAGACGCAATTTGTCTATTTAAGAAGCAAGTGTCTTATTAGGACAAACCACCAGGTATGACTCCACTTACAAACAACTCTTACGTATTAAAACCACACCTCGTTAGAAGCATAGTATAACAGAGGCAAAAATGTCTGTAAAGTTTCTACACCATAACCCTGCCGGCATCTAGTTAAGAAATTTGAGTCTCGTTCGTTATCGGAATTAACCAGACAAATCACTCCACGAACTAAGAACGGCCATGCACCACCACCCATAGATTCGAGAAAGAGCTATTAATCTGTCTTACTCATTTATGTTCGGACCTGGTAAGTTTCCCCGTGTTGAGTCAAATTAAGCCGCAGGCTCCACTCCTGGTGGTGCCCTTCCGTCAATTCCTTTAAGTTTCAACTTTGCAACCATACTTCCCCCGGAGCCCAAAAGCTTTGGTTTCCCGGAAAGCGACTGAAAGAGCCATATATGTAGCTCCATCCAATTGCTAGCTGGCATCGTTTATGGTTAGAACTAGGGCGGTATCTGATCGCCTTCGAACCTCTAACTTTCGTTCTTGATTAATGAAAACATCTTTGGCAAATGCTTTCGCTTATGTTAGTCTTACGACGGTCCACGAATTTCACCTCTCGCGCCGTAATACTAATGCCCCCAACTGCTTCTATTAATCATTACGTCTTGATCTAAAAACCAATTGAAAATAGAACAGACGTCTTATTCCATTATTCCATGCAGAGAATATTTAGGCACAAATGGCCTGCTTTAAGCACTCTAATTTGTTCAAAGTAATTGTACTGTTCTAGACCAGCACTCGGTAAAGAGCACTAATTTAGATTTATTACGCGGATAAACTTACGTTTAAGCCACTACAGTAATACGTCATAGCATCAAGATGATGTACGAACCCAGTTACGGTGTACCACCTGTGCTTGACACAAGTTCAACTACGAACGTTTTAACCGCAACAACTTTAATATACGCTATTGGAGCTGGAATTACCGCGGCTGCTGGCACCAGACTTGCCCTCCAATTGTTCCTTGTTAAAGGATTTAAAGTGTACTCATTCCAATTACAGGGCCTCGGATTGAGTCCTGTATTGTTATTTTTCGTCACTACCTCCCCGTGCTGGGATTGGGTAATTTACGCGCCTGCTGCCTTCCTTAGATGTGGTAGCCGTTTCTCAGGCTCCCTCTCCGGAATCGAACCCTGATTCCCCGTTACCCGTTGCAACCATGGTAGTCCTAGATACTACCATCAATAGTTGATAGGGCAGACATTTGAAAGATCTATCGCCGGTACTGGACCATGCGATCTACATGTTATTCAGATTCATCTTATTAACGACACAGTATATAAATATACCTTAATGTATCGATTGATTTTAATCTAATAAAAGCACACGTTCCTTGCGGTCCGTGATTATGTGCATGTATTAGCTCTAGAATTACCACAGTTATCCATGTAACTATGTATACGATCTAATAAATCATAACTGATATACTGAGCCTTTTGCGGTTTCACTGTTCGAGAGTGTGTACTTAGACATGCATGGCTTAATCTTTGAGACAAGCATATAACTACTGGCAGGATCAACCAGAATGTAAATTATGATTTTGCTCATAAAATTGTAATCATTTTATGAACTATTTATAACTTTTCGTATTAAATTTAATTTCAAACCAATACAATTCATATGATAAACTTAGGTTTATTCGTTTAATTTTTTTCATTAAAGGTGCAAATATTTATTTGTTCCTATTTCCAATTATATGTGAATAGGAATTTTGTTCTTACTGATACAAAATTCTCACATTAACCAAATAAAATATCAATATTCGAAATTCATTAAAAAATAAATTTTTAAATTTATTTTTTTTTTCTCATCTCAATATACTTACAGACCAAACGAATAACAAAATCAAAAAACAAAATTTTTTTTTTTTTTTAATACAAATTTTTGTTCTCGCTTTGTTTTAATGTGTTAATAAATCTAATACAAAATTATTTTTATCATAAAAAATAAAATTTTTTTTTTTTTATAATCCAAATTTTTGTTCTCGCTTTGTGATTTTCATACATACATTTTCATACATTTATTTTTATCATAAAAAATAAAAAAATTTTTTTTTTTATAATCCAAATTTTTGTTCTCGCTTTGTGATTTTCATGTTAAAGTAAAGAGCACAACATAAAAAATGAAACCATCGGATTTTTTTTTTTTTTGAAAAATTCAAAATTCATTATTTATTTATCGATTTGCTTATAATTTACCACATGAATTTATTAAATGTGTTAATAAATCTAATACAAAATTATTTTTATCATAAAAAATAATTTTTTTTTTTTTTTTATAATCCAAATTTTTGTTCTCGCTTTGTTATTTTCATGTTAAAGTAAAGAGCACAACATAAAAAATGAAACCATCGAATTTTTTTTTTTTTTCAAAAATTCAAAATTCATTATTTATTATCGATTTGCTTATAATTAACCACATGAATTTATTAAATGTGTTAATAAATCTAATACATAATTATTTTTATCATAAAAAATAAAAAATTTTTTTTTTTTATAATCCAAATTTTTGTTCTCGCTTTGTGATTTTCATGTTAAAGTAAAGAGCACAACATAAAAAATGAAACCATCGGATTTTTTTTTTTTTTGAAAAATTCAAAATTCATTATTTATAGATAAATATATTATAAAATAGATAAAATTAAATGTGTTAATAAATCTAATACAAAATTATTTTTATCATAAAAAATAAAAAACATTTTTTTTTTATAATCCAAATTTTTGTTCTCGCTTTGTGATTTTCATGTTAAAGTAAAGAGCACAACATAAAAAATGAAACCATCGGATTTAAATGGAAAAAATACCAACAACACATAGTGTTCCCAAGCAGTCAACCATCTAAGTACTAACTATGCCCAATGTTGTTTGACTTCGGTGATCGGACGAGAACCGGTACGTAAACATGGTATGGTCGTTGACTACAGGAATATTATGTTAGGTCGCAATTATGTATGTCAATATCTTTTGTTTCATTTCAAACATGTTACATTTTATATACAACTTTGACTTATATGTGAACATAATAAGATCGTATATTACATTTAACATTATTATTATTTATACGACCAATCTATGATTAAAGCATGTTTTAGGTATCAGTATGATGGCTGATATTCCCTATTCACACTACTCCACCCGTAACTATGTCGTTTACAATTTGGCTTTATATTCATAAATGATCTCTTAACATAAAAAATGAATCCATCGGATTTTTTTTTTTTTTTGAAAAATTCAAAATTCATTATTTATTATCGATTTGCTTATAATTAACCACATGAATTTATTAAATGTGTTAATAAATCTAATACATAATTATTTTTATCATAAAAAATAATTTTTTTTTTTTTATAATCCAAATTTTTGTTCTCGCTTTGTGATTTTCATGTTAAAGTAAAGAGCACAACATAAAAAATGAAACCATCGGATTTTTTTTTTTTCAAAAATTCAAAATTCATTATTTATTTATCGATTTGCTTATAATTAACCACATGAATTTATTAAATGTGTTAATAAATCTAATACATAATTATTTTTATCATAAAAAATAAAATTTTTTTTTTTTATAATCCAAATTTTTGTTCTCGCTTTGTGATTTTCATGTTAAAGTAAAGAGCACAACATAAAAAATGAAACCATCGGATTTTTTTTTTTTCAAAAATTCAAAATTCATTATTTATTTATCGATTTGCTTATAATTAACCACATGAATTTATTAAATGTGTTAATAAATCTAATAAAAAATTATTTTTATCATAAAAAATAAATTTTTTTTTTTTTTTGTAATCCAAATTTTTGTTCTCGCTTTGTGATTTTCATGTTAAAGTAAATTTGCTTATAATTAACCACATGAATTTATTAAATGTGTTAATAAATCTAATACATAATTATTTTTATCATAAAAAATAAATTTTTTTTTTTTTATAATCCAAATTTTTGTTCTCGCTTTGTGATTTTCATGTTAAAGTAAAGAGCACAACATAAAAAATGAAACCATCGGATTTTTTTTTTTTTTTCAAAAATTCAAAATTCATTATTTATTTATCGATTTGCTTATAATTAACCACATGAATTTATTAAATGTGTTAATAAATCTAATAAAAAATTATTTTTATCATTTATCAACGTAATTTGCTTATAATTAACCACATGAATTTATTAAATGTGTTAATAAATCTAATAAAAAATTATTTTTATCATAAAAAATAAATTTTTTTTTTTTTTTGTAATCCAAATTTTTGTTCTCGCTTTGTGATTTTCATGTTAAAGTAAATTTGCTTATAATTAACCACATGAATTTATTAAATGTGTTAATAAATCTAATACATAATTATTTTTATCATAAAAAATAAATTTTTTTTTTTTTATAATCCAAATTTTTGTTCTCGCTTTGTGATTTTCATGTTAAAGTAAAGAGCACAACATAAAAAATGAAACCATCGGATTTTTTTTTTTTTTTCAAAAATTCAAAATTCATTATTTATTTATCGATTTGCTTATAATTAACCACATGAATTTATTAAATGTGTTAATAAATCTAATACATAATTATTTTTATCATAAAAAATAAAAATTTTTTTTTTTATAATCCAAATTTTTGTTCTCGCTTTGTGATTTTCATGTTAAAGTAAAGAGCACAACATAAAAAATGAAACCATCGGATTTTTTTTTTTTCAAAAATTCAAAATTCATTATTTATTTATCGATTTGCTTATAATTAACCACATGAATTTATTAAATGTGTTAATAAATCTAATAAAAAATTATTTTTATCATAAAAAATAAATTTTTTTTTTTTTTTGTAATCCAAATTTTTGTTCTCGCTTTGTGATTTTCATGTTAAAGTAAATTTGCTTATAATTAACCACATGAATTTATTAAATGTGTTAATAAATCTAATAAAAAATTATTTTTATCATAAAAAATAAATTTTTTTTTTTTTTTGTAATCCAAATTTTTGTTCTCGCTTTGTGATTTTCATGTTAAAGTAAATTTGCTTATAATTAACCACATGAATTTATTAAATGTGTTAATAAATCTAATACATAATTATTTTTATCATAAAAAATAAAATTTTTTTTTTTTATAATCCAAATTTTTGTTCTCGCTTTGTTATTTTCATGTTAAAGTAAAGAGCACAACATAAAAAATGAAACCATCGAATTTTTTTTTTTTTTCAAAAATTCAAAATTCATTATTTATTATCGATTTGCTTATAATTAACCACATGAATTTATTAAATGTGTTAATAAATCTAATAAAAAATTATTTTTATCATAAAAAATAAATTTTTTTTTTTTTTGTAATCCAAATTTTTGTTCTCGCTTTGTGATTTTCATGTTAAAGTAAATTTGCTTATAATTAACCACATGAATTTATTAAATGTGTTAATAAATCTAATACATAATTATTTTTATCATAAAAAATAAATTTTTTTTTTTTTATAATCCAAATTTTTGTTCTCGCTTTGTGATTTTCATGTTAAAGTAAAGAGCACAACATAAAAAATGAAACCATCGGATTTTTTTTTTTTTTTCAAAAATTCAAAATTCATTATTTATTTATCGATTTGCTTATAATTAACCACATGAATTTATTAAATGTGTTAATAAATCTAATACATAATTATTTTTATCATAAAAAATAAAAATTTTTTTTTTTATAATCCAAATTTTTGTTCTCGCTTTGTGATTTTCATGTTAAAGTAAAGAGCACAACATAAAAAATGAAACCATCGGATTTTTTTTTTTTCAAAAATTCAAAATTCATTATTTATTTATCGATTTGCTTATAATTAACCACATGAATTTATTAAATGTGTTAATAAATCTAATAAAAAATTATTTTTATCATAAAAAATAAATTTTTTTTTTTTTTTGTAATCCAAATTTTTGTTCTCGCTTTGTGATTTTCATGTTAAAGTAAATTTGCTTATAATTAACCACATGAATTTATTAAATGTGTTAATAAATCTAATAAAAAATTATTTTTATCATAAAAAATAAATTTTTTTTTTTTTTTGTAATCCAAATTTTTGTTCTCGCTTTGTGATTTTCATGTTAAAGTAAATTTGCTTATAATTAACCACATGAATTTATTAAATGTGTTAATAAATCTAATACATAATTATTTTTATCATAAAAAATAAAATTTTTTTTTTTTATAATCCAAATTTTTGTTCTCGCTTTGTTATTTTCATGTTAAAGTAAAGAGCACAACATAAAAAATGAAACCATCGAATTTTTTTTTTTTTTCAAAAATTCAAAATTCATTATTTATTATCGATTTGCTTATAATTAACCACATGAATTTATTAAATGTGTTAATAAATCTAATAAAAAATTATTTTTATCATAAAAAATAAATTTTTTTTTTTTTTTGTAATCCAAATTTTTGTTCTCGCTTTGTGATTTTCATGTTAAAGTAAATTTGCTTATAATTAACCACATGAATTTATTAAATGTGTTAATAAATCTAATACATAATTATTTTTATCATAAAAAATAAATTTTTTTTTTTTTATAATCCAAATTTTTGTTCTCGCTTTGTGATTTTCATGTTAAAGTAAAGAGCACAACATAAAAAATGAAACCATCGGATTTTTTTTTTTTTTTCAAAAATTCAAAATTCATTATTTATTTATCGATTTGCTTATAATTAACCACATGAATTTATTAAATGTGTTAATAAATCTAATACATAATTATTTTTATCATAAAAAATAAAAATTTTTTTTTTTATAATCCAAATTTTTGTTCTCGCTTTGTGATTTTCATGTTAAAGTAAAGAGCACAACATAAAAAATGAAACCATCGGATTTTTTTTTTTTCAAAAATTCAAAATTCATTATTTATTTATCGATTTGCTTATAATTAACCACATGAATTTATTAAATGTGTTAATAAATCTAATAAAAAATTATTTTTATCATAAAAAATAAATTTTTTTTTTTTTTTGTAATCCAAATTTTTGTTCTCGCTTTGTGATTTTCATGTTAAAGTAAATTTGCTTATAATTAACCACATGAATTTATTAAATGTGTTAATAAATCTAATAAAAAATTATTTTTATCATAAAAAATAAATTTTTTTTTTTTTTTGTAATCCAAATTTTTGTTCTCGCTTTGTGATTTTCATGTTAAAGTAAATTTGCTTATAATTAACCACATGAATTTATTAAATGTGTTAATAAATCTAATACATAATTATTTTTATCATAAAAAATAAAATTTTTTTTTTTTATAATCCAAATTTTTGTTCTCGCTTTGTTATTTTCATGTTAAAGTAAAGAGCACAACATAAAAAATGAAACCATCGAATTTTTTTTTTTTTTCAAAAATTCAAAATTCATTATTTATTATCGATTTGCTTATAATTAACCACATGAATTTATTAAATGTGTTAATAAATCTAATACAAAATTATTTTTATCATAAAAAATAAATTTTTTTTTTTTTATAATCCAAATTTTTGTTCTCGCTTTGTGATTTTCATGTTAAAGTAAAGAGCACAACATAAAAAATGAAACCATCGGATTTTTTTTTTTTTTTCAAAAATTCAAAATTCATTATTTATTTATCGATTTGCTTATAATTAACCACATGAATTTATTAAATGTGTTAATAAATCTAATAAAAAATTATTTTTATCATTTATCAACGTAATTTGCTTATAATTAACCACATGAATTTATTAAATGTGTTAATAAATCTAATAAAAAATTATTTTTATCATAAAAAATAAAATTTTTTTTTTTTTATAATCCAAATTTTTGTTCTCGCTTTGTGATTTTCATGTTAAAGTAAAGAGCACAACATAAAAAATGAAACCATCGGATTTTTTTTTTTTCAAAAATTCAAAATTCATTATTTATTTATCGATTTGCTTATAATTAACCACATGAATTTATTAAATGTGTTAATAAATCTAATACATAATTATTTTTATCATAAAAAATAAAATTTTTTTTTTTTATAATCCAAATTTTTGTTCTCGCTTTGTAATTTTCATGTTAAAGTAAAGAGCACAACATAAAAAATGAAACCATCGGATTTTTTTTTTTTCAAAAATTCAAAATTCATTATTTATTTATCGATTTGCTTATAATTAACCACATGAATTTTGTAAATGTGTTAATAAATCTAATAAAAAATTATTTTTATCATAAAAAATAATTTTTTTTTTTTTTTATAATCCAAATTTTTGTTCTCGCTTTGTGATTTTCATGTTAAAGTAAATTTGCTTATAATTAACCACATGAATTTATTAAATGTGTTAATAAATCTAATACATAATTATTTTTATCATAAAAAATAATTTTTTTTTTTTTTATAATCCAAATTTTTGTTCTCGCTTTGTGATTTTCATGTTAAAGTAAAGAGCACAACATAAAAAATGAAACCATCGGATTTTTTTTTTTTTTCAAAAATTCAAAATTCATTATTTATTTATCGATTTGCTTATAATTAACCACATGAATTTATTAAATGTGTTAATAAATCTAATAAAAAATTATTTTTATCATAAAAAATAAAAATTTTTTTTTTTTATAATCCAAATTTTTGTTCTCGCTTTGTGATTTTCATGTTAAAGTAAAGAGCACAACATAAAAAATGATACCATCGGATTTTTTTTTTTTTTTGAAAAATTCAAAATTCATTATTTATTTATCGATTTGCTTATAATTAACCACATGAATTTATTAAATGTGTTAATAAATCTAATACAAAATTATTTTTATCATAAAAAATAAAATTTTTTTTTTTTTATAATCCAAATTTTTGTTCTCGCTTTGTGATTTTCATGTTAAAGTAAAGAGCACAACATAAAAAATGAAACCATCGGATTTTTTTT
>CAUVYM010000331.1:0-21294 GCA_963556165.1 Tipula helvola
GTACTGTACTACGTAGTATACTACGAGACCGTAATTTTGTGCAAACAAATTTTTTGTTAAAAATTTTAATATTTTATTGGCTTAATCGATGCTCTAGATTATCAGAATTATGATAAAAAATAATTTTTAATATAAATTTATATAAACACATTTAATAAATGCGTGCTCTGTCGGTGGCGTACTGTACTATGTAGTATTACTACGAGACCATAATTTTGGTGCAAACAAATTTTTTGTTAAAAGTTTAATATTTTATTGGCTTAATCGATGCTCTAGATTATCAGAATTATGATAAAAATAATTTTAATATAAATTTATATAAACACATTTAATAAATGCGTGCTCTTTCGGCGGCGTACTGTACTACGTAGTATACTACGAGGACCGTAATTTTGTGCAAACAAATTTTTTGTTAAAATTTTATTATTTTATTGGCTTAATCGATGCTCTAGATTATCAGAATTATGATAAAAATAATTTTAATATAAATTTATATAAACACATTTAATAAATGCGTGCTCTTTCGGTGGCGTACTGTACTACGTAGTTTACAACGAGACCGTAATTTTGTGCAAACAAATGTTTTGTTAAAATTTTAATATTTTATTGGCTTAATCGATGCTCTAGATTATCAGAATTATGATAAAAATAATTTTAATATAAATTTTATATAAACACATTTAATAAATGCGTGCTCTTTCGGTGGCGTACTGTACTACATAGTATACTACGAGACCGTAATTTTGTGCAAACAAATTTTTTGTTAAAATTTTAATATTTTATTGGCTTAATCGATGCTCTAGATTATCAGAATTATGATAAAATAATTTTAATATAAATTTATATAAACACATTTAATAAATGCGTGCTCTTTCGGTGGCGTACTGTACTACGTAGTATACTACGAGACCGTAATTTTGTGCAAACAAATTTTTTGTTAAAATTTTATTATTTTATTGGCTTAATCGATGCTCTAGATTATCAGAATTATGATAAAAATAATTTTAATATAAATTTATATAAACACATTTAATAAATGCGTGTTCTTTCGGTGGCGTACTGTACTACGTAGTATACTACGAGACCGTAATTTTGTGCAAACAAATTTTTTGTTAAAATTTTAATATTTTATTGGCTTAATCGATGCTCTAGATTATCAGAATTATGATAAAAATCATTTTAATATAAATTTATATAAACACATTTAATAAATGCGTGCTCTTTTCGGTGGCGTACTGTACTATGTAGTATACTACGAGACCGTAATTTTGTGCAAACAAATTTTTTTGTTAAAATTTTATTATTTTATTTGCTTAATCGATGCTCTAGATTATCAGAATTATGGTAAAAATAATTTTAATATAAATTTATATAAACACATTTAATAAATGCGTGCTCTTTCGGTGGCGTACTGTACTACGTAGTATACTACGAGACCGTAATTTTGTGCAAACAAATTTTTTTGTTAAAATTTTATTATTTTATTGGCTTAATCGATGCTCTAGATTATCAGAATTATGATAAAAATAATTTTAATATAAATTTATATAAACACATTTAATAAATGCGTGCTCTTTCGGTGGCGTACTGTACTACGTAGTATACTACGAGACCATAATTTTGTGCAAACAAATTTTTTGTTAAAATTTTAATATTTTATTGGCTTAATCGATGCTCTAGATTATCAGAATTATGATAAAAATTATTTTAATATAAATTTATATAAACACATTTAATAAATGCGTGCTCTTTCGGTGGCGTACTGTACTACGTAGTATACTACGAGACCGTAATTTTGTGCAAACAAATTTTTTGTTAAAATTTTAATATTTTATTGGCTTAATCGATGCTCTAGATTATCAGAATTATGATAAAAATAATTTTAATATAAATTTATATAAACACATTTAATAATGCGTGCTCTTTCGGTGGCGTACTGTACTATGTAGTATACTACGAGACCGTAATTTTGTGCAAACAAATTTTTTGTTAAAATTTTATTATTTTATTGGCTTAATCGATGCTCTAGATTATCAGAATTATGATAAAAATAATTTTAATATAAATTTATATAAACACATTTAATAAATGCGTGCTCTTTCGGTGGCGTACTGTACTACGTAGTATACTACGAGACCGTAATTTTGTGCAAACAAATTTTTTGTTAAAATTTTATTATTTTATTGGCTTAATCGATGCTCTAGATTATCAGAATTATGATAAAAATAATTTTAATATAAATTTATATAAACACATTTAATAAATGCGTGCTCTTTCGGTGGCGTACTGTACTACGTAGTATACTACGAGACCATAATTTTGTGCAAACAAATTTTTTGTTAAAATTTTAATATTTTATTGGCTTAATCGATGCTCTAGATTATCAGAATTATGATAAAAATTATTTTAATATAAATTTATATAAACACATTTAATAAATGCGTGCTCTTTCGGTGGCGTACTGTACTACGTAGTATACTACGAGACCGTAATTTTGTGCAAACAAATTTTTTGTTAAAATTTTATTATTTTATTGGCTTAATCGATGCTCTAGATTATCACAATTATGATAAAAATAATTTTAATATAAATTTATATAAACACATTTAATAAATGCGTGCTCTTTCGGTGGCGTACTGTACTACGTAGTATACTACGAGACCGTAATTTTGTAGCTTAATCGATGCTCTAGATTATCAGAATTATGATAAAAATAATTTTAATATAAATTTATATAAACACATTTAATAAATGCGTGCTCTTTCGGTGGCGTACTGTACTACGTAGTTTACCACGAGACCGTAATTTTGTGCAAACAAATGTTTTGTTAAAATTTTAATATTTTATTGGCTTAATCGATGCTCTAGATTATCAGAATTATGATAAAAATAATTTTAATATAAATTTATATAAACACATTTAATAAATGCGTGCTCTTTCGGTGGCGTACTGTACTACGTAGTATACTACGAGACCGTAATTTTGTGCAAACAAATTTTTTGTTAAAATTTTAATATTTTATTGGCTTAATCGATGCTCTAGATTATCAGAATTATGATAAAAATAATTTTAATATAAATTTATATAAACACATTTAATAAATGCGTGCTCTTTCGGTGGCGTACTGTACTACGTAGTATACTACGAGACCGTAATTTTGTGCAAACAAATTTTTTGTTAAAATTTTATTATTTTATTGGCTTAATCGATGCTCTAGATTATCAGAATTATGATAAAAATAATTTTAATATAAATTTATATAAACACAATTAATAAATGCGTGCTCTTTCGGTGGCGTACTGTACTACGTAGTATACTACGAGACCGTAATTTTGTGCAAACAAATTTTTTGTTAAAATTTTAATATTTTATTGGCTTAAATGCTCTAGATTATCAGAATTATGATAAAAATAATTTTAATATAAATTTATATAAACACATTTAATAAATGCGTGCTCTTTCGGTGGCGTACTGTACTATGTAGTATACTACGAGACCGTAATTTTGTGCAAACAAATTTTTTGTTAAAATTTTATTATTTTATTGCTTAATCGATGCTCTAGATTATCAGAATTATGATAAAAATAATTTTAATATAAATTTATATAAACACATTTAATAAATGCGTGCTCTTTCGGTGGCGTACTGTACTACGTAGTATACTACGAGACCGTAATTTTGTGCAAACAAATTTTTTGTTAAAATTTTATTATTTTATTGGCTTAATCGATGCTCTAGATTATCAGAATTATGATAAAAATAATTTTAATATAAATTTATATAAACACATTTAATAAATGCGTGCTCTTTCGGTGGCGTACTGTACTACGTAGTATACTACGAGACCATAATTTTGTGCAAACAAATTTTTTGTTAAAATTTTATTATTTTATTGGCTTAATCGATGCTCTAGATTATCAGAATTATGATAAAAATAATTTTAATATAAATTTATATAAACACATTTAATAAATGCGTGCTCTTTCGGTGGCGTACTGTACTACGTAGTATACTACGAGACCGTAATTTTGTGCAAACAAATTTTTTGTTAAAATTTTATTATTTTATTGGCTTAATCGATGCTCTAGATTATCAGAATTATGATAAAAATAATTTTAATATAAATTTATATAAACACATTTAATAAATGCGTGCTCTTTCGGTGGCGTACTGTACTACGTAGTATACCACGAGACCGTAATTTTGTGCAAACAAATTTTTTGTTAAAATTTTAATATTTTATTGGCTTAATCGATGCTCTAGATTATCAGAATTATGATAAAAATAATTTTAATATAAATTTATATAAACACATTTAATAAATGCGTGCTCTTTCGGTGGCGTACTGTACTACGTAGTATACTACGAGACCGTAATTTTGTGCAAACAAATTTTTTGTTAAAATTTTATTATTTTATTGGCTTAATCGATGCTCTAGATTATCAGAATTATGATAAAAATAATTTTAATATAAATTTATATAAACACATTTAATAAATGCGTGCTCTTTCGGTGGCGTACTGTACTACGTAGTATACTATGAGACCGTAATTTTGTGCAAACAAATTTTTTGTTAAAATTTTATTATTTTATTGGCTTAATCGATGCTCTAGATTATCAGAATTATGATAAAAATAATTTTAATATAAATTTATATAAACACATTTAATAAATGCGTGCTCTTTCGGTGGCGTACTGTACTACGTAGTATACCTACGAGACCGTAATTTTGTGCAAACAAATTTTTTGTTAAAATTTTATTATTTTATTGGCTTAATCGATGCTCTAGATTATCAGAATTATGATAAAAATAATTTTAATATAAATTTATATAAACACATTTGTAACAACCGCTTGTGGTTGTTATGTTTTATTTAATCTAAATCTGTAATTACGGTTGGAAATCCCAACAAGGTTGCATGTTTATCCACTGCGCTGCTTAAAATCTCTTCCACTACACGTCATTCTTTCTTTGGCTTAATTTGTAATAGAAAATATATTTTTTTTTGGTAGAGTGTACTAGAGGTGGAAAACTATCGACAATTTCAACTATCGATAGTTTCGATAGTAACATAAAAAACAATCGATAGAAAACTATCGACACAAATTAAAAGACTATCGATATACTATCGATACTATCGGATAATAAATTTATAAACTTTATTCAATTACATATTGGTTGACTACAACCAGAAACTATAAAGTCAAGGGAGGTTATTATAATCGGAAAGTTTCCCAGTTTCCCACTTTGTTTTAAAAGCAGCCAATTGTTTTTATGTAAGAAAATCAGCATCTCAACATTTTTTGGCTTTCAGACCGTTTGGGATCGTTGATCACCAATAATTTGACTAGCATATAAAATGAATGACAACAAGAAAAATGTAACTAAAGTTATATCGCATAATAGCCAAACTCTCTTGAACGAATAAAATATCAATATCGACCTACCAATTAAGACCATGAAAACGTCAGTTTTCATAGTTTTAAGGGAATGCGATTTTTGGACCCTACGATGTCGAATTCTTATTATGATAAAATCTTAAAGTATTATCTCTAAAATTGATAAGGTTATGACTGATTTTATATTCTTAAAATAATGCGTTTTTAACTAAAAATCCAGTTAAAATAATTCAAACCCACTTTATAATACTCTTCAGTATAAACGATACAATTAAAGTGATCCGCTTATTCCTAGCAGCGAAAAGAACTAATCAAACCTTTATACTGCTCTCCTGAAAAAACAGTATTTTTCACTTATCATATTCTTACTTGGATAGGTCGATATATCGATAGTATATAAAAAGTATCGATTGTTTTCGATAGTACGAAACTATCGATATATCGATAGTACTATCGATAGATTTCCACCACTAGAGTGTACCATTTAGCATTTTATACTTCTCCGTATTTTGGTCGGTTACTCGATTCGTTTTATCATTTTTTGTTTGATGGTATGTAATGACGTGTAGTGGTTGGCGTGTTGCTTCATCTGTTTTGTTTTGGTTAGCGCGTGGATTTTCCATGTAAATGGAATATTCCAGAGAATTGGTTAATTAGTGTTGGTGTGTGCGAATCGATTTTGGGTGATGTCGTATGTGTACGTCACCCGAAATTTATCGGTCGGGTTTTTCTATGGGTAAATATTTATTTGGTGGGGGAAAATTTTTTTTGTACGGGCGCGTCAAATTTTTTTTTAGGAGTCTGGTTGTGAATATTGGAAATGACAGTCTATTTTGGAATTAAAAAGAAAAAAAAGTTAAGACTAAGACAAGTAGTTAAATAATAAACGGTTGATATTTTGATGTATATAAAATGAAAATAATAATTGTGAAAAAAAAAAAATAATATAGAATTTTTTGTTATGCCGTGTGGCAATATGCTGATACTAATTTTGAATTTTAAGTTATCAATTTGAGTAAATTAATAAATTAGACAAATATAAAAAATAAAACTTTTTGATATATAGTTGAGTCAAGTTAAGTGATCTTGAGTGATTATTAATTTTTTTTGTTAATTGGATATTATTGCCGAGTGGCAGAATTAAATGAGTTAATTTTCATTCTGTGGAAAAAAAAAAAAAAAGAAATTAATTTGTTTTTATTGTTCTTGTAGTGGTGGAAATCTATCGATAGTACTATCGATATATCGATAGTTTCGTACTATCGAAAACAATCGATACTTTTTATATACTATCGATATATCGACCTATCCAAGTAAGAATATGATAAGTGAAAAATACTGTTTTTTCAGGAGAGCAGTATAAAGGTTTGATTAGTTCTTTTCGCTGCTAGGAATAAGCGGATCACTTTAATTGTATCGTTTATACTGAAGAGTATTATAAAGTGGGTTTGAATTATTTTAACTGGATTTTTAGTTAAAAACGCATTATTTTAAGAATATAAAATCAGTCATAACCTTATCAATTTTAGAGATAATACTTTAAGATTTTATCATAATAAGAATTCGACATCGTAGGGTCCAAAAATCGCATTCCCTTAAAACTATGAAAACTGACGTTTTCATGGTCTTAATTGGTAGGTCGATATTGATATTTTATTCGTTCAAGAGAGTTTGGCTATTATGCGATATAACTTTAGTTACATTTTTCTTGTTGTCATTCATTTTATATGCTAGTCAAATTATTGGTGATCAACGATCCCAAACGGTCTGAAAGCCAAAAAATGTTGAGATGCTGATTTTCTTACATAAAAACAATTGGCTGCTTTTAAAACAAAGTGGGAAACTGGGAAACTTTCCGATTATAATAACCTCCCTTGACTTTATAGTTTCTGGTTGTAGTCAACCAATATGTAATTGAATAAAGTTTATAAATTTATTATCCGATAGTATCGATAGTATATCGATAGTCTTTTAATTTGTGTCGATAGTTTTCTATCGATTGTTTTTTATGTTACTATCGAAACTATCGATAGTTGAAATTGTCGATAGTTTTCCACCTCTATGTTCTTGATATACTAGTAAATGCTATCTGGCTAATATGTAATAGTAACGGAACTTTTATGTTACATTGACTAAAATTGTGTAAAGAAAAAAAAAAAATTGTATACCTACAAAAAGTTTGTGAATAAATAAACAAAAACAAAGAAAAAAAAAAATTTGAGAATTAAACGAATATTTTCTTTATGCGTAATACCTGAATCCACAATTTCTGAAGATCATTGAACTTTTTTTTTCCTCTTTACGGTTCGAACAGTTAATGAACCAGGGAAATATTGTGTCCAATACAACTGCCTAACTGTGGGTTATTGTGTGGTTGGAGTGAATTTTGGGTTTGTGGCAGCAACTCCGCCAAACGGAGTGGGGTTCGTGCGAGGGGGCTGCTGCAACTGTTTCCTGCGTCGGCGCTGTGTTGCGGAGAGTCGGCCGGGCTCATTTTTGGGTGTGATATTCAGGTAAGGTGGTTTTTAAGAGAAAATAAACAACTGCCTTAAAACCACCGCGTGGATTTTTTTTCTTATTTTGTTTCCTAACTGGACTGTTGGGGTTTTGTTTTATTATTATATTTTTTTTATTTAAATTTTATAAATTTTACGGGTTTACAGATTTCGGGTGGCGTCACGTACGACGTACCCCAAAAAAAATCGATTCGCATCACGTTATTTTTTTCCTTTGGTAATTTTTGATAACGGTTCCTTTTCATTTCAAATTTCTTTCATTTCATTTTTGTTTTCATTTCGTTTTTTTCTGATTTGGGTTTTTCATCCGTAATTACAGGTTGTTTCTTTTATCATTTGCAAGTTAATTTAAGTGATGTGTAACTAAATAGTTTTGTGTGATCGCGTGAGGATGGGCGGCCTTATGCTGACCTAGGCCTTGAGCAGGGTCGCCGGAGTGGCACCGGCGTCCCTGTCGAACGCAAATTTTGTTTTTATGATTATCTACCACTGTGGTCGTGGCACGGTAGAATAATTTTCTAGTCCCCTTCGTTTTATCTCTATGCGGTTTTCAAGCATAGTAATATGTCTGGTAACCCCCACGCCTAGCGGCGAGCTTTAGCCAGCGCAATACCGCAACCAGACCTCTATTGCTATGTTCTGTTTAACAAAATCCCTTTTGGGGGATTTTGTTACAGTGGCGCCCAAATTTCGGCTAATTTTTTTTTTGCATTTTCGTCTTTAATGTCACAATTTTTTTTTCAGCTTACTTGTTGTGAGTACCACGTGCAAAGTCCAACGCTTGCGTTGTTTGAGCTTGCACGGGTGCTCACATCAACGTTTTCTGCCCGATCAACATTCAAATCTGCATTGCAACCAGCGTTAGCTGTTTGATTGCATGCAGATGAGAATGTTGATCCCTATTCTCAGCTCGTCTGATGAATGGGCTTACCATTTCTGCCATGTGGCATTGATTGTGGTTGAGCTCATTCTTCTTTCGTTCTGAGTTTAGTCTTTTTAAATTTTTAAAGTCTTCGTACCCTATAATTAATTTAATTCTTTATTTCAGTCCGACTACCTTCATGGGGAGGGATCACAGCACGTTCTAACCTTTGGTTATTTGATCTTGCTGGATCGCTCGTCATGTTGGTTCCATGTGTCATGGGTGTTGGGATCGCGAACTTGTTGTTTCCACCAATGTGGTGTTGATTGGACAGTTCGTGATCACAGTACTCATTGGCACATCTTTAGTCAACTTCTACTTCCAGGTAAAATTTTATTTCCAATTTTGTTTGTTATCTATCAAATTAAACTACTGGGACCACAGTGGTAATTTTATTTTTTTTATTATTATAGTGTTCACGCCTAGCTCAGGATGGGGCCGTGCTCATTTCGCACGTGATCATTTTTTTTTATTTTTGCAGTTATAACGTTAAATTTTAATAACTTTAGGTTTTGGAACATTTTCAGTTACAGTAATAAATATTTTTTTTGTATAATCCATACAAATTGTTTTGTTATACAAACATTCTTATTATTATTGCAGTATTGGGGGAATTTTCGGTTAGGTTAAGGGTATCAGGGTATTATACGTAAATTCAATTTTTTTTGTTTAACGTTTTTGGATTCTTTAAATTTTCAAATCAAAATATAACTTATTAATTAATTTTCAACATACAAATTTGTATTGTACTGTAAATTTAATTTTTACCTCCTAGTTGCTTTTGATTAAATTTGGGTTTGGTCATTTTAATCAAATCATTAATATTTTTCATATTTAATCGACAAATTTTTTTTATTTAAATCATGAGTTATTATGACATGGATATCTCATTGTTAAAAACGGACGAACTCGACATCGAATTCCTAGTTCGGTCAATTCAATCCGATTCCGAGGGCGCTTTGAACCAATTAAGGGACCTGTTGGCGGCTGAGGCTGCTGGTACAACAGCAGCTCCGATTAAAATGCATCCCCGCGCCAGACAAAAACCTGAATCGGAAATTACTACGTGTCATACGAAATTGCAAGGTCTACAGGAAGTTTTCATTGGCGTTCCGAATTTGCAGCCCGAGAAACAATTGGACACCGTTCGGTGTATTAGAACTCGACTGCTGCATATTCAGGGAAGACTTAATCGAGCCCTTGGGTCTCCAACATATGGTGGTCAGGCTCGTACCCTTCTGGACAACAGTACTATCCTTTTAACTGCAATAGAACAATTTTTATCAGATACGTCCTTATTAGATCAGTCAATTCAAGATGCCAAAACCAGTGGATGCGACGGAGGGTTGCCATTGTTGGAATCAGTTCCATCTGAGACCCTCGGTGGCTCTCTCAAAATATCTCCAGAGGGTGTGAACGAACAAGTCAAATCAGTAGTGGAAGGTCCTTCATCAGTTGATCAAGCTGAGATGATTAGGTCTTTGACGGCTCAGTTGCAGGCGTTAACAGCACAAATGAAGGAAAAGCGGGCTGTACCTCCATCTGTGGCGATACCGATACCGTTAAAACCAGCTACCAAAGAACCAGTCTTGAAAACGTCTTCTAATCATGGAATTAGTGGTCCTTCAAAACCTCCGCAAGTTCAATTTCAAAATCCGCCTGTTCCTCTAGTCTCTCAATTTACCGACAATGACTTTCTTCAATTTGAGAATCCTTCAATGGTACCTGTCTCTAAAGAGCGCTCATCTCTGGAGCAGGCTACTCATTTTAGTAATACCAATTTTTCACCAGGTGTAGCTGGTCCACATAATAGCACATTAAATACAGTTCCAAATCAACCTTGTTCTTCTCATGTTCCTTCTAATTCTGAGTTCAATCGACGTTCGCTAGCACGTTGTGGCATTTCATACAGTGGTTCTCCAACAGGGATTACTGTTGATTTGTTCTTGTTTCAGCTTGATTCTGTTGTTATGTCTCATAACATATCTTCTGAATTTGTACTACTCGATTTGCATCTCCTCTTAAAGGACGTGGCATTGCAGTGGTACTGGACGTACCGACGCCACAACCCGCTAGCACCTTGGAGTGATCTAAGAAGGGATTTCCAAGAACGTTTCAAAGATCGACGATCACCCTATGAGATTAGACGGATGGTTGAATCGCGTAAACAGCTGCCCACGGAAACCTTCTTGGATTATTACCATCATATGTGGTCATTGTCACTGCAATGCCACACCCCTTATCGAGATGACGAATTCATCCAACTCCTGATGAATAACATGAAACCAGTTTTGCAGTATCATCTCACTGACCGTCAGTTTACCCACATTAATGAACTTATTAAAAGTTGCACAGCGTGGGAGGATTCTCTAAAACGATTGCGAGCACCGTCTGATTATCACTCTTATCCTCGGCGGGGAATTAACGAACTGACCTCTGATTTGATGTTGGAAAATACTGTGCCAGGACCAGATTTCAATTTACCTTTTTCTGATGTGTCCCCAGGTACGACGAGAACCGCATATCACGTTCCAACTGGTGTTTTTGTTCCGTCGTCAAATCCTGTTCAGCAAATATCTGGCGGTGCTTCTGTAGCGGCTTATCGTGCTCCAGTGGGAGTTTCTTCTACAATGTCAAATCCTGTGAAAGCATCGACCAGTAGGGATCAAACCAATTCTCAACGTGCCGTTGGGGGAGTCAACTACCCCATCTGTTTTAATTGCTCTGACATGGGTCATGTATTTCAAGACTGTCCTGTCCCTCTTACTGGAATTTTCTGTTTCCGTTGTGGTTTAAGAGACACTATTTCCACCAAATGTCGTCGTTGTACGGAAAACCGAACCAGTGGTCCATGGAGATCGGGGATCCAGGGATCACAGACCAAGTCCACCCCAACAATAGTGACCAAAGCAGAAGCAGCCAGCAATACCGACCCAGAGCTTCAGAAGTGGATGAAGCCAGATGGGAAGAATCAACCGAACCTGTGAAAGTTCTCGTTGAGTCATTTGATTCCGAATCACTATCTGGATCAGGTTCGTTTGGTTCCAACCAAATGGTTTCTGATGCTTCTTTAACTTCCAATCATTTTTCAAATTCTTGTTCTTTTAAATCTCAATTTTCAAATCCAGTTAAATCTTTCATTAGCAGTTTTAAGAAACTCAATCCTTTACGCTTACTTCGCTCAAAAAAATATTGGGAGGAACGTAAGATCATGAGATCTTGCGTTGTTTCTTCAATACTCGGGTCTGAAATGGGTGATAAACGGCCTTATGCCGATATTCTCATTAATGATGTGCCTTACCGAGGTCTGTTAGACAGTGGAGCGAGTGTAAGTGTTCTGGGTTGTGGATCCGAAAAACTGTTGAATGACTTAAATTTTCAGTTACATCAATTTCCGTCTTCTATTCAAACTGCCAGTGGTCAATCTCAACAAGTTATCGGTTATCTTAATGCTCAGGTTGAATTTAATTCCCAAACACATAAGATGCGTTTCTATCTCGTACCATCTTTAGAGCAACCTTTATACCTGGGGATTGATTTTTGGAATCAATTTGGTATTACTCCTCAATTATCCGCGTTGAGTGAATTGACTGACTCCGCAGACTTATCTTCTGCTCCTAAATTTCATTTACTCTCTCCAGATGACAACAGTAAACTCTCTACAGTAGTTAATAAATTTCCGTCCAGTGCTGAATTAGGTCTTGGCAGAACCACATTACTATCACATGTGATTGATGTAGGGGAAGCCAAGCCTGTTAAGCAACGGTTCTATTCTGTTTCACCAGTTAAACAAAAACTAATGTATGATGAGCTCGATCGCATGTTGTCTCTGGATGTGATCGAAGAGAGTCATAGTTCCTGGTGTTCTCCTATTACGATGGTGCAAAAGGCTAGTGGTCAAGTGCGCTTGTGCTTGGATGCCCGTGAGGTGAACAAGGTGACGGTCAGGGATGCGTATCCGCTTCCCCTTATCAACGGATTGTTGGGTCGTTTGGATCAAACTCGCTATATATCAACTATTGATCTAAAAGATGCCTTTTGGCAGATACCACTCGATCCGCAATCCCGAGATAAGACAGCGTTTACTGTCCCTGGTCGTCCCTTGTACCACTTCAAGGTCATGCCCTTTGGGTTGTGCAATGCTCCCCAAACACTGTGCCGCCTTATGCATCGCGTGATACCTTATCAACTACATGATAAAGTTTTTGTGTACTTGGATGACCTTTTGGTTACTTCTTCTACTTTTGGTGAACATTTGGAATTATTGAATTTAGTTGCTCAATTACTTAGTAATGCTGGATTGACCATAAACTTGAAAAAAAGTCAGTTCGTCTTAAAAGAGGTTAAATATTTGGGTTACTTAGTGGGTGATGGTTGCCTTCGCACCAACCCAGAGAAATGTAAAGCGATAAGTGAATTTCCTCGACCGAAAACAACTAAGCAGATACGTAGTTTCTTGGGTTTATGTGGGTGGTATAGGCGTTTCATAAAAAACTTCGCGTCTTTAGCTGCTCCACTAACTGATCTGACAGGAAAAAAATCTAAGTCTAAATGGAATCTTCACGCTGAGGAATCCTTCCAATCTCTTAAATTATCTTTGTCGTCTGCTCCTGTTTTGGCTAATCCTGACTATGGGCGCCCTTTCTTTATCCAATGTGACGCAAGTGCTGTCGGCGTGGGTAGTGTACTTTTTCAGCTTGATCCTGATGGCGCTGAACACCCCATTGAATTCTTTTCTCACAAATTAAATGCCGCTCAGCGAAATTATTCTGTAACTGAGTTGGAGTGTTACGCAGCAGTACTTAGCGTCCAGAAGTTTCGGCCCTATATCGAGGGATACCCGTTCACGATTTATACCGATCACGCTAGTCTCCGCTGGTTGATGTCCCAAAAAGATCTATCTGGTAGACTCGCCCGCTGGAGTTTAAAACTGCAAGCGTACAAATTTGATATCGGATATCGTAAAGGAACGGTGAATGTTGTACCTGATGCCCTCTCCAGAGCTTTTTATAGTGAGCCCACAGACGATTTAAGTAAAGATCAACCTTTTCCTCCTGTTGAAACTACTTTGAATGATGATTCCTCCTTACCTTGTAATTCTCCTGTTATACAAGAAAATGTGTCCAGTTTAAATTCTTCAAGTGACAATTCGGTTCTACATATTGATCTTAACTCCTCAGCTTTTCAGGACGATGAATATGTACAACAGATCAATCGAGTACGACTATTAAAAGATTGTGATCACAACTTCAAAATCCGTGATAATAAACTCTTGATCTTACCTTCCTACGCTACTCGTTATACGTCCACTGATTTGTCTGAATGGAAGTTAGTAGTTCCGTTGTCCTTGACTGCAAATTTAATTGAACTGGCTCATTCTTCTCCTACTTCTGCTCATATGGGTATTAAAAAAACTGTAGAACGACTTCAGCGGCAATTTTTCTGGTTTGGTATGACTAAACAAATCAAACTTTTCATCTCCAATTGTTTACAATGCAAGATGAATAAGCCTGTAAATTTTAGCACTCAACCTTTGATGGGTTCTCAAACTGAGTCTACCAGACCTTTTGAAAAATTGTTCGTTGATTTCCTTGGACCTTATCCTCGCTCCAAACGAGGTAATACCTGTATCGCTATAGTGTTGGATCATTATTCAAAGTTTGTTCTAGTCAAACCATTGCGTGAAGCTTCCGCCTCTTCTCTGTGTAACTTTTTGGAAAATGAGGTGTTTTTACTTTTCTCGGTACCTGCAGTGATTACTTCTGATAATGGCAAACAATTTCTATCTCACTTATTTAAAGATCTTTTAAAAAAATATAATGTTGATCATATACGTACTCCTATTTACTCTCCTCAAAGCAACGCCTCTGAGAGAGTTAATCGGACGTTACTGTCTAGTATTCGTTCTTATCTTGATGATCATGCACATAATGAATGGGATTGTCATCTCTCTGAAATCACTGCAGCATTGCGAAATGTTAAACACGACGTCACGAATTTTTCTCCTCACTATTTGGTCTTTGGTCAACACATGTCATTAAACGGTTCAGATTATGCTTTACGTAAACTTTTATCTCCTCAGGATGATAACGATATACATGTGTTGTCCAAATCTAATAGATTGAATCTTATTCGTGATCAAATAACTCATTACCTGAAAGTTGCACATGAGAAATCAGCGGTTCGATATAATTTGCGTAGTAAAACTAGGAATTTCCTGCCTAATCAACCTGTGTTTGTCCGATCCTTCGCACAAAGTAGTGCTCCGGATAGATTTTCTGCAAAGTTAGCTGCTAAGTTTATTCCTGCTTTTATCACTGATAAAATCGGAACAGTCTCTTATAATATCAGAAATCTTGATGGAAAACCTTTGGGCGTTTATCATGCTAAGGATATTCGGTTATAACCAATTATTAGTGAATTTTTTTTCTTTCCCTCTTACTTTATGCCTGGCTTTGAGATCTTTTCTCGGGTGTGAGTCGTCCCCACGCTGTAACAACCGCTTGTGGTTGTTATGTTTTATTTAATCTAAATCTGTAATTACGGTTGGAAATCCCAACAAGGTTGCATGTTTATCCACTGCGCTGCTTAAAATCTCTTCCACTACACGTCATTCTTTCTTTGGCTTAATTTGTAATAGAAAATATATTTTTTTTTGGTAGAGTGTACCATTTAGCATTTTATACTTCTCCGTATTTTGGTCGGTTACTCGATTCGTTTTATCATTTTTTGTTTGATGGTATGTAATGACGTGTAGTGGTTGGCGTGTTGCTTCATCTGTTTTGTTTTGGTTAGCGCGTGGATTTTCCATGTAAATGGAATATTCCAGAGAATTGGTTAATTAGTGTTGGTGTGTGCGAATCGATTTTGGGTGATGTCGTATGTGTACGTCACCCGAAATTTATCGGTCGGGTTTTTCTATGGGTAAATATTTATTTGGTGGGGGAAAATTTTTTTTGTACGGGCGCGTCAAATTTTTTTTTAGGAGTCTGGTTGTGAATATTGGAAATGACAGTCTATTTTGGAATTAAAAAGAAAAAAAAGTTAAGACTAAGACAAGTAGTTAAATAATAAACGGTTGATATTTTGATGTATATAAAATGAAAATAATAATTGTGAAAAAAAAAAAATAATATAGAATTTTTTGTTATGCCGTGTGGCAATATGCTGATACTAATTTTGAATTTTAAGTTATCAATTTGAGTAAATTAATAAATTAGACAAATATAAAAAATAAAACTTTTTGATATATAGTTGAGTCAAGTTAAGTGATCTTGAGTGATTATTAATTTTTTTTGTTAATTGGATATTATTGCCGAGTGGCAGAATTAAATGAGTTAATTTTCATTCTGTGGAAAAAAAAAAAAAGAAATTAATTTGTTTTTATTGTTCTTGATATACTAGTAAATGCTATCTGGCTAATATGTAATAGTAACGGAACTTTTATGTTACATTGACTAAAATTGTGTAAAGAAAAAAAAAAAATTGTATACCTACAAAAAGTTTGTGAATAAATAAACAAAAACAAAGAAAAAAAAAAATTTGAGAATTAAACGAATATTTTCTTTATGCGTAATACCTGAATCCACAATTTCTGAAGATCATTGAACTTTTTTTTTCCTCTTTACGGTTCGAACAGTTAATGAACCAGGGAAATATTGTGTCCAATACAACTGCCTAACTGTGGGTTATTGTGTGGTTGGAGTGAATTTTGGGTTTGTGGCAGCAACTCCGCCAAACGGAGTGGGGTTCGTGCGAGGGGGCTGCTGCAACTGTTTCCTGCGTCGGCGCTGTGTTGCGGAGAGTCGGCCGGGCTCATTTTTGGGTGTGATATTCAGGTAAGGTGGTTTTTAAGAGAAAATAAACAACTGCCTTAAAACCACCGCGTGGATTTTTTTTCTTATTTTGTTTCCTAACTGGACTGTTGGGGTTTTGTTTTATTATTATATTTTTTTTATTTAAATTTTATAAATTTTACGGGTTTACAGATTTCGGGTGGCGTCACGTACGACGTACCCCAAAAAAAATCGATTCGCATCACGTTATTTTTTTCCTTTGGTAATTTTTGATAACGGTTCCTTTTCATTTCAAATTTCTTTCATTTCATTTTTGTTTTCATTTCGTTTTTTTCTGATTTGGGTTTTTCATCCGTAATTACAGGTTGTTTCTTTTATCATTTGCAAGTTAATTTAAGTGATGTGTAACTAAATAGTTTTGTGTGATCGCGTGAGGATGGGCGGCCTTATGCTGACCTAGGCCTTGAGCAGGGTCGCCGGAGTGGCACCGGCGTCCCTGTCGAACGCAAATTTTGTTTTTATGATTATCTACCACTGTGGTCGTGGCACGGTAGAATAATTTTCTAGTCCCCTTCGTTTTATCTCTATGCGGTTTTCAAGCATAGTAATATGTCTGGTAACCCCCACGCCTAGCGGCGAGCTTTAGCCAGCGCAATACCGCAACCAGACCTCTATTGCTATGTTCTGTTTAACAAAATCCCTTTTGGGGGATTTTGTTACACATTTAATAAATGCGTGCTCTTTCGGTGGCGTACTGTACTACGTAGTATACTACGAGGACCGTAATTTTGTGCAAACAAATTTTTTGTTAAAATTTTATTATTTTATTGGCTTAATCGATGCTCTAGATTATCAGAATTATGATAAAAATAATTTTAATATAAATTTATATAAACACATTTAATAAATGCGTGCTCTTTCGGTGGCGTACTGTACTACGTAGTATACTACGAGACCGTAATTTTGTGCAAACAAATTTTTTGTTAAAATTTTATTATTTTATTGGCTTAATCGATGCTCTAGATTATCAGAATTATGATAAAAATAATTTTAATATACATTTATATAAACACATTTAATAAATGCGTGCTCTTTTGGTGGCGTACTGTACTACGTAGTATACTACGAGACCATAATTTTGTGCACACAAATTTTTTGTTAAAATTTTAATATTTTATTGGCTTAATCGATGCTCTAGATTATCAGAATTATGATAAAAATAATTTTAATATAAATTTATATAAACACATTTAATAAATGCGTGCTCTTTCGGTGGCGTACTGTACTACGTAGTATACCACGAGACCGTAATTTTGTGCAAACAAATTTTTTGTTAAAATGTTATTATTTTATTGGCTTAATCGATGCTCTAGATTATCAGAATTATGATAAAAATAATTTTAATATAAATTTATATAAACACATTTAATAAATGCGTGCTCTTTCGGTGGCGTACTGTACTACGTAGTATACTACGAGACCGTAATTTTGTGCAAACAAATTTTTTGTTAAAATTTTATTATTTTATTGGCTTAATCGATGCTCTAGATTATCAGAATTATGATAAAAATAATTTTAATATAAATTTATATAAACACATTTAATAAATGCGTGCTCTTTCGGTGGCGTACTGTACTACGTAGTATACTACGAGACCGTAATTTTGTGCAAACAAATTTTTTGTTAAAATTTTATTATTTTATTGGCTTAATCGATGCTCTAGATTATCAGAATTATGATAAAAATAATTTTAATATAAATTTATATAAACACAATTAATAAATGCGTGCTCTTTCGGTGGCGTACTGTACTACGTAGTATACTACGAGACCGTAATTTTGTGCAAACAAATTTTTTGTTAAAATTTTAATATTTTATTGGCTTAAATGCTCTAGATTATCAGAATTATGATAAAATAATTTTAATATAAATTTATATAAACACATTTAATAAATGCGTGCTCTTTCGGTGGCGTACTGTACTATGTAGTATACTACGAGACCGTAATTTTGTGCAAACAAATTTTTGTTAAAATTTTATTATTTTATTGGCTTAATCGATGCTCTAGATTATCAGAATTATGATAAAAATAATTTTAATATAAATTTATATAAACACATTTAATAAATGCGTGCTCTTTCGGTGGCGTACTGTACTACGTAGTATACTACGAGACCGTAATTTTGTGCAAACAAATTTTTTGTTAAAATTTTATTATTTTATTGGCTTAATCGATGCTCTAGATTATCAGAATTATGATAAAAATAATTTTAATATAAATTTATATAAACACATTTAATAAATGCGTGCTCTTTCGGTGGCGTACTGTACTACGTAGTATACTACGAGACCATAATTTTGTGCAAACAAATTTTTTGTTAAAATTTTATTATTTTATTGGCTTAATCGATGCTCTAGATTATCAGAATTATGATAAAAATAATTTTAATATAAATTTATATAAACCACATTTAATAAATGCGTGCTCTTTCGGTGGCGTACTGTACTACGTAGTATACTACGAGACCCGTAATTTTGTGCAAACAAATTTTTTGTTAAAATTTTATTATTTTATTGGCTTAATCGATGCTCTAGATTATCAGAATTATGATAAAAATAATTTTAATATAAATTTATATAAACACATTTAATAAATGCGTGCTCTTTCGGTGGCGTACTGTACTACGTAGTATACCACGAGACCGTAATTTTGTGCAAACAAATTTTTTGTTAAAATTTTAATATTTTATTGGCTTAATCGATGCTCTAGATTATCAGAATTATGATAAAAATAATTTTAATATAAATTTATATAAACACATTTAATAAATGCGTGCTCTTTCGGTGGCGTACTGTACTACGTAGTATACTACGAGACCGTAATTTTGTGCAAACAAATTTTTTGTTAAAATTTTATTATTTTATTGGCTTAATCGATGCTCTAGATTATCAGAATTATGATAAAAATAATTTTAATATAAATTTATATAAACACATTTAATAAATGCGTGCTCTTTCGGTGGCGTACTGTACTACGTAGTATACTATGAGACCGTAATTTTGTGCAAACAAATTTTTTGTTAAAATTTTATTATTTTATTGGCTTAATCGATGCTCTAGATTATCAGAATTATGATAAAAATAATTTTAATATAAATTTATATAAACACATTTAATAAATGCGTGCTCTTTCGGTGGCGTACTGTACTACGTAGTATACTACGAGACCGTAATTTTGTGCAAACAAATTTTTTGTTAAAATTTTATTATTTTATTGGCTTAATCGATGCTCTAGATTATCAGAATTATGATAAAAATAATTTTAATATAAATTTATATAAACACATTTAATAAATGCGTGCTCTTTCGGTGGCGTACTGTACTACGTAGTATACTACGAGGACCGTAATTTTGTGCAAACAAATTTTTTGTTAAAATTTTATTATTTTATTGGCTTAATCGATGCTCTAGATTATCAGAATTATGATAAAAATAATTTTAATATAAATTTATATAAACACATTTAATAAATGCGTGCTCTTTCGGTGGCGTACTGTACTACGTAGTATACTACGAGACCGTAATTTTGTGCAAACAAATTTTTTGTTAAAATTTTATTATTTTATTGGCTTAATCGATGCTCTAGATTATCAGAATTATGATAAAAATAATTTTAATATACATTTATATAAACACATTTAATAAATGCGTGCTCTTTTGGTGGCGTACTGTACTACGTAGTATACTACGAGACCATAATTTTGTGCACACAAATTTTTTGTTAAAATTTTAATATTTTATTGGCTTAATCGATGCTCTAGATTATCAGAATTATGATAAAAATAATTTTAATATAAATTTATATAAACACATTTAATAAATGCGTGCTCTTTCGGTGGCGTACTGTACTACGTAGTATACCACGAGACCGTAATTTTGTGCAAACAAATTTTTTGTTAAAATGTTATTATTTTATTGGCTTAATCGATGCTCTAGATTATCAGAATTATGATAAAAATAATTTTAATATAAATTTATATAAACACATTTAATAAATGCGTGCTCTTTCGGTGGCGTACTGTACTACGTAGTATACTACGAGACCGTAATTTTGTGCAAACAAATTTTTTGTTAAAATTTTATTATTTTATTGGCTTAATCGATGCTCTAGATTATCAGAATTATGATAAAAATAATTTTAATATAAATTTATATAAACACATTTAATAAATGCGTGCTCTTTCGGTGGCGTACTGTACTACGTAGTATACTACGAGACCATAATTTTGTGCACACAAATTTTTTGTTAAAATTTTAATATTTTATTGGCTTAATCGATGCTCTAGATTATCAGAATTATGATAAAAATAATTTTAATATAAATTTATATAAACACGTTTAATAAATGCGTGCTCTTTCGGTGGCGTACTGTACTACGTAGTATACTACGAGACCATAATTTTGTGCACACAAATTTTTTGTTAAAATTTTAATATTTTATTGGCTTAATCGATGCTCTAGATTATCAGAATTATGATAAAAATAATTTTAATATAAATTTATATAAACACATTTAATAAATGCGTGCTCTTTCGGTGGCGTACTGTACTACGTAGTATACTACGAGACCGTAATTTTGTGCAAACAAATTTTTTGTTAA
>CAUVYM010000332.1:0-37639 GCA_963556165.1 Tipula helvola
ATGTGAATTTCAGGTCAACAATTAATAACTATGAGTAGAGAGATTATAATAGCCTGGTCAATTTTGGATTTGAACATAAAACCGGCAGACATGAAATAGAATTCATGTCATCTATGAATTATATACATCCGTGAATTCTAACATTGATGTCCAAAACATCTAAAATCCTTGGAACTTGTTTACAGCCCCCGAATACTTTTGAATGTATAAATAAACATGGAAATAGAATAGTCTTTAAAAACATCAAAAGACAGATTTGTTTTTTATATGCAATAAATAATATTTTTTAGTTAATCTTTAAAACATATTAATTGTTCCTCTCAAACGACCCATAAACCAAACATTTTAATTAGAAATTGCTTAAAAGGATAATTGGTTTTATATAAAGTTTTGTTCTTATTAATCAAAGAAAAAATTTTTAAGTAGATTAACTTTTTCTTATTCAAACATTTTAAGGCCAAAAAAATAAAAATGAGATTAGTAACATTCTCATTTTAACAGGTAATAAAAATAATTCAAAAAACTATACCATTTTCATTATGTGGGGTTATATTAAAATCTTTTTTTCTTGGTTACTTTACGGAAACACTGATCCAACACTTCCATTCGTTGATCCTCAAAGAAAGATTCTAACAGAACATGATATCCTCCCAACAGAATCATTGTTACCAAATCCAGAATATCTGGTATTTTCATCATTTTCCAATGAAGTACCGCCGGCTCCAAATAATGAAATTCCTAAAATTCACTACACTTTTGGCTATGAAAATGAAATCAAAAAAAAATATAAACAAATTTAATTAAATTACCAAATATTTGTTAAAAGTTGGAATTAATCAATTAAAAACCATTTAAACAAATATCTTTTTATACAATATGTCTTCTATTTTATAACAGGTATTTTAATCCCTAAAAACTAAAGATATACGAAAACTGGATGCAAACTAAAGGCCTCAATTCAATAAAACGTATTATAATTTAAAAACAATCTATAATTATACCCTTATTCAAAAGTTAAATCGAACTTTCTCCATGTTTTATTTTAATTTTTTGGTTGTAAAATTCATTTAGGTAAAAACACCACTGAAGCGAAAGTTGAAAAAGTTTAAATTGGGGCTTGGTCATTTTTGATAAAAACATGGAATGACCGCAAATGTATTGCACATTAGTTTTAAAAATAATAGGTGAATGTTTATTGGTAATTGACTTAATTAAATTTCTAGTAAAAGTTGTCTAAAATGAAATGAAAATTGACATTTAGTAATTTACTTAAATGTCTTGTGCGCGAGATGTTCATGATAACATAAGTATTTGTTGTAATGACTACAAAAATTGTTTTTATTTCCTTTAAACTTCAATCATCTTAAATTAATTCAGTCATAGTAAATGTTTTTGTATCTATTTATAACATTAATTTGAGATTTGTTTATATTAAAAACACACCAATGAAATGACCAATGAAATAAATGGTGCTTAAAAAATAAAAAGCAAGCTTTAAAGACAAATAATTTTTTACGCAATATTATTTATCAATGTTTCATAGATTTGTCTATGTCAACTAATTAAATCAAGTAAAGACAAATAAAAAAAATGATATTCTAAGATAATTTTTAAGGGAATAACACATTAGATTGAAAGTACAAAAGACGACCCTAGGAAGGCAATTTTCAAAAATATGAATTTATTAAAAATATTTTATTGCAGACCATTTTTCATTGAAAACCCACTTGATAAAACCATCTTTGAAGAACACGAGGTCATACACCGCCTTACACTCAATGTAATATAAATACTGGCAACAAAATGCAAATAACACAAGAGCTGTGTATAACATATATCTAAAACAAGATATAATTGACAAAATAAAAAAGTTCGAAATCAGTATATTTGAAAAACGCGTTTTTTATAAAATAAAGATCGACGTTAAAGAGTTTCTTGAAACAGCATATTACTGCAATTTATTGCTTTACTGGTATATATGATTGCTTGTATGAATCGTGCTACCATAAATGAAGATGTTTTTGAATAAGATAGGAGATTAAATCTACGGAAGACAAGTTTAAAATAATAGCAGAGTAACAATATATGAAGCCAACTTTGATAAACAAATGTTTTTTATAAGCTATCTTGTGAAAGATTTTTGTATATTTGATGAAGTAGAATGACAAAAAATACATTTCACTCAAGGTAATGGAGGTATTCCATTAAACGTAAATATTTATCAACACTGAAGTTAGAATCTAATGTCATAATCGATTCGTGGCGAGGATATTAAGAATTTAAAAAAGATAATTATATTCGTAGAAGTGCCGACCATACAGTCGAGCTCATGTATGTTGTGGACACATGACACGTCATCAAACGTATTATCTCGTGAGATTCAGATTAAGAATTTATAGAAATTTTAAAAGAAAGATTGAATGTAAAGCACAATATTTTATGAATTAATAAAGGAGTGATTTTTATTATGTTTAAAATAAAAAAATCGACTCTAGAATAATCATCATTATCAGCTCCAACCTTTAATTATTATTAATGTTTTGTTTATTGCTTTTAGACAAAAACAAAAAAATAGTTTCGAAACAAGAAAAACAAATAACAGTACATGAAGAACTCAAGAAAAATATTAATAACTTCGGGCTTGATCCTTTGCACTTCTTCCTTCTGTTATAATCTACCGGGTGCTTTGAATAAAAGTTTGGCTCTTGTTAAAGAAGAAGTTACACAAAAGATTCTTTTTTATACATGGCGTACGCTATACCAAACATAATATTTCCGATTTTTGTTGCCTATTTTGAGATAAACAATGATCTATTTTTTAGCTTTTTGATATTATTTGGCAATTGTCTTTTTCTTTTAGGATCATTTTCTAAATCCTTTAAAATTATGTTGATAGGTAGATTTATACATGGTATTGGCGGGGAAAGTTTCTATATTTTTACAAAATAAAACATTAACAAGGATATTCAAAGAAAAGGAACTTGCGCTGGCGTTGGCAATATTCAATATATTTGGTAAAGTTGGTAGTTTATTAAGTTATTTTATTATTCCTTTAATTATTAATTCTATTGGATCTGGTTATGCTATTAGTTTTGCTGTGATGTGTGTGTTATTAACATTTTTTCTCTTTTTATTCTTTGAAGACGGATCTCAGAACAACCCGAATTTGGTTTATTTTGAGAAAATAAATGAAGCATGTGAAATCGATGAATATATAGGGTCATACAAACCAATAATAGAAAACAAGGATGAACGAATACTCGAAAATTCATCCGAGATAAATGTATGGGACACGAATACAAATGAAAACAATGACTTTGTTAGCTATATAAAGCAACCTGAAATAAAACGATCTTGTAAAAATAGAATACCTATCGACAACAATGAACAGATGATAACAGAAGAAAGAGACTTAAAATTCTCTGATTCTGAAGTGATTTTATTAATCCCAAGTATAAAGTATCCCAAAAAAATACATTTTACTTTTTATTTATTCATTTTCATGATTTTTCTGTTGACAATCGTGTGGGCCCCATTTATAAATTTAGAAACTTTAATTTTTCAAGATAAATTTAAAATTAAGAACCAACAATCTTGTTTTTTAGCAGGATTTGGAGAAATATTAAGTCTTATGGTTTATTTTTTAGTTTCTTTATTTGCAGATGTTCTTGGTTATAAAATGTTGATAATTTTAATTGGTGGCATATTTTTATTGATAGCTCATCTAACAATCTATTTAGGAAATGTATCAATCTACATATCCACCTTTTTTTTATTTTGTTTCTATTTCATTTTTTGAATGCTACTGGCCTTGCATTCCTCTATTAATACATGAAAAGAGAATAGGGTTGGGATATTCTTTAGCCACAGCGGTTGTAAATTTCGGGTACGTTTTGGCACCACTATTATATTCATTTTAATTAAAAAGGATCCGACATACGATTTATTGGAATTGATATCCATTTCTTTAACAAGTAGTGTGGTGTTAATTATGTGCGGTATGATGTATTACAATAGAATATATAAAATAGGTATGAATTATCCGGGAAAAAGAGGAAAATTAGATATATATAAGAGTTTTTTTATTGCAATATTTAAATAAAAATAATTTCAATTATAGGCTATTCTCATTCAAAATTGGAGTTTTTTTAATTTTTTGAAAGATATTGCTGGTGCTTTTAACCCGTTAATATTATTATTTTATTAAAAAATATATCATCAAGAAAATTAACTAGTGAATAAAATCCCTCTTTAAAATATCAGAAATACGGAACAAATTCATCTGTATGAATTATACTTCCAGAATTCACAATATTACGTATAAAATTTAATTTTATTTCTGCTTTGTTATTTTGTATAAGACAACAAAAAACACTTGCTGGAATATATGAGCAGTCAGCCATTAAAAAGTCTGGGCTTTTTCATTGAAGAATCATCGTGTTTTAACATCATTTTGTCGGAGTGTACAATTATACCAGATTATCCTAATTGAATTGTAAATATTTCAAATAATCTGGAATTCGTTGCAATGTTAAATCCTTGGTCTTATTCAAGATAGTCTTTTAAAGAAAACATAGAATTTGTCTACAAGCAATTTCAGATTATTTGATATATCTTCTCTATTTTTGGTATTGGTAGTTTAAATCTATCAAACAAGATCTTCTTTAACAGAGAAAGTGTTGTTGCGAACATAATTTGTGGTCCTCGAATTATAATAGTCAAGGTTATCTTTCAAGGGGTTTAACTTCACGTTGTAATATTTCTGTTCCAATATTCAAGTCGAACACTTTTATACACTCTCTTAAAAAAGAATTAATAGATCACTGATCCAATAACTAATCCAAAAAATGTTTCAAGAGAATATATAAAAGTGTTCGATTTGAACATTTTCTAATATATTTGGTACTTTTTCGGAATTTCCCTCCGGATAATTGGTTTTAAATTGCAATTAAAAACTAATAAAAAATAGATTAAATTTAATTCATAATACTTAAACGTCAATTAGGATAGAACAATCGTATATCACTTAACATACATTCAAACATATTAGTATTGTATTTACTCCTCCACATAAACTCTTGAAAGTAAGTATCCAATAAATCTTTCCTAGTACCACATTCCTTATTATTTCTTCTTTTAGCTCTCATCCGCAAATTCTCAACCCTATTCGTATGTGCACTTGTTAGCGGGTCCACAAAATTTAACGAAGGTTAACAGTTAAATGAATATAATCAAAACTACCTATAGTATTATAAGCACGCCATAGATCACTAGCTATAGTGGTGCCAGGTGCAATTTTATTTCGAATAATTGGCAAAAGTGTGTTTGCGTCTCTTCTATCAACACAAACAATAAAACATTCTTTTGTTTCATCATCGATGCCTGCAAAAGCCCATTGCTGTATTGTTAATCGTCCCCTATTATATTTTCTTCTTACAAATAGAGCATCATCAATCTGAACAGTGTGTCCAATTCCACCAATTTGTGTGCTCGTTAATTCTATTTTCAAACCGCAAATTTACGCATATATGACCGCCAATTGACAATCGCTTCAGATTGCCACTTTAATTCATGTTTTATTTTTTTGACACTACATTCATCTTGTGCCCAAAAATAAATAAAATATATAATTTCGTTTACTGCAAATTTGAATTTTCAAAAAAAGTATCTTTTAAAATACTAGTTTACACTCTACATGGGCGACCACAACGCCAACGAAACGGAAATACTGTTTTAGTTGAACTAATAACTGGCATTAACCTACTACAAACTAAGCAGCGTTTTTCTGTCGGTATAAGACCGTTGTTTTGGCAAAAGGCTAAAGTTGACGTATCATTGTTTGTCAAGTTTATAAGTTCGAAAATATTCATTGGGTAAATTAAAAATATATTTATATTAAAATTTGTAAAACTTAAATATTAGTTTTTAATTGCAATTTAAAACCAATTATCCGATGGGGAAATACCGAAAAAAGTACCATATATTTTATTAAATGTTACTTGTAATTCATATACCTATTGAAACAGACACTTGTACAGAACCCCCCCTATTTTGATAATTAAATAAATTATTTTTATTTTTAATAAAATATTAAATTATAGTTTTCTTTTTAATTAAGTATTAAATTATACTCTAAATTGAAGAAAATTAATTGAAATCTTTTCTTAATTCTTATTAACTAACCTAATAGCTCAATAATCATATTAAAAGAATTACCGAACCTCTGCATCCATAACCACTCGAATAAATACGATGCTAACATTGTTCTGGCGGTACCATACCTTTTAATATGTGCGTGTTTGAGTTCTGCCAAACACTTTCCTGGTGATTTGTAGTGGCCCCGGTTGTCGGATCAACGGAATTTTCAGAATGGTTTACTGTATAGTGAACATATCCTAATTGACTTAGATCACCATATGCAGCCAACAATCACTCATTATAACTGTTCCCGGTAAGATGTAACGTAAAATAGCGTTTCTTAAGGTTGTACGATTCCTATTTTCAACCATCACGAAAAAACTTCTCTTGCTTGCCACTTTATACCCTCCGAAAATCCACAGCTCTGCAACCAGTCTCCCTCGATTGTACTTTCTCTTTACGAGAAGGCACTCATCTATCTCCACGACAATACCCACACCACCTATTACAATTGGATTTTCAATAAAGAATTCTGTCATAATATCGCGACAAAAATTTTTCCAATCGACAATGGTTGAATTTGAAGAAAATCCAACTGGAATCTCAATTCTTCTTGTCTATGGTTGTCGCGTATTACGAAATAGATTATTCGAGGATTTTGGAAATAGACAATTTGCTTCCTTCAAAGAAGCTATTTTTTCTAATAGAGACTTCTTTCTTGCACTTATATGCGTCGCAACGGAAATAAACCCTCTTGTTCTTTCACGTTCGCCCGTTTTTAACCGCATAACATTTCCACACATACACAGTTGTTTATGTGGGAGTAATCCAAGTTCATTTGGAAATGAATTGCAGTTTCTTCGGTTGCTAGCTTTTCATATAATTACCTATATGTTAAACAGTCCAAGTCTACAAGTTGCATATTATTCATAATAAAAATAATTTATTTAATTTTCAAAATAGGGGGGTTTCTGTACAAGTACCTTAAAACAAAGATAACAGGTAATTGTTAAATACCACAAAATAAATTAACCATATTAAAATTTCACAATTATATACGTATACCCTGTCAATAACGAATATTTTCAATAGCGAACATTTATAATCAACTTTGGTTACCATGGAGATTTTAAAATTTAAAATTTTATATTAATAATGAACATATTATTTTTTTAATAATGAACAAAAAAATATAATTTTTATTTAAATACTCCCAAAATGCAGAAAGAAAGCAAGAAAAGAAAAAGAATGTCTATTTTAGAAAAAAATAAAAATACTTGAATTCATACAGAAAAACCCGTCTTATACCCAAAGAGATATCGCTAAAAAATTCGATGCGCCATTGGGCACTATAAACAGAATAATACAAAATAAAAATAAACTTTTATCATTCAAATACTCTAAAAACCATTGAAAATCACTTAAAAAAAAGTTTTAAAACCGAAATATTTGACGAAAAGCCTTTTCAATGGTTTATCTCGAAAAGGATGCGGTTTGTGACCATACAAGACATTAATTTACAGGCAATGTTATTAAAGTTAGCCGATATGTATGGAGGGAACAATTTCTCTGCTTCTAATGGTTGGATTCAAAGTTTTAAATTTAGGCATCATATATCGAGCAAAATTGTCGCAGGGGAATCGGGGTTGGTTTCAACGATGTAATTATAAATTTTAAAGATATTTATGCGAAAAACTCATTGAATATAAAAAAGAAGATGTTTTTAACTGCGACGAGGCAGGATTTTTTTTTCAGGTGTGCTCCTAAAAGAACTCTTTGTCATGCCGATGAAAATCAGATTAGTTGTAAGTTTAGTAAAGAGCGGGTTACTATTTTGTTTTGTGTTAGTCTTTTGGGCGAGAAAATGGATCCTGTTCTAATTGGAAAAGCAAAATCCCCTGGAAATTTTAAAAATTTAGACTTAAATAAATTAGGCTTGTGTTATGAACATAATAATAAGTCCTGGATGAATGTAAGGATTTTTTCTAGATGGCTTGATAATTTAAACAAAAGAATGATCAAAGAAAATAGGAAAATACTTTTGACCCTAGATAATGCACCTGTACATCCATCAGACGTCGAATATAGTAATGTTGAATTACTTTTTTTCCTCCCAATGTCACTTCAAAAATTCAACCTTTAGATCAGGGAATTATAAATTCTTTTAAATGCCTATACAAAAGAAAACTAAATTTAAAAATAAACCATGAATTTTCCACTTATAATGTTATATTGAAGAAAATAAAGTTATATGATGCTACAATGTTAATTATTGAATCATGGTATGAATTGTCACAAGATATAATAGTAAATTGTTATGAAAAATCATTAAAAATGCATTATTAAATGCAGATGATTTATTTAATTTAATTGAACCTAGCCATGACAGCAATGATTTCTCTTGTTATGCACAGATACAAACAGAGGATGTTTTTTAGAAGAAGTCAGAAGCGAAATTTTATGTCTGGATAACGAGGAAGTGAATGAAAGTTAAAAAGAGATTAATAGTGAAATTGTTTCTTTATTAACTGGCTTTGGTGAAGAAAAAAAACGAATTAATGTTATTAAGTTTTTGAATGTTTACAGAATATTGAATTATTTTTGGTAGAAAATTGTCCAGAAAACTTAACAAAGCTTTATGATTTAAAAAAAGGTTTGGCAGAGTATAAGAAAAAATCAATTCGTTATCTAATTTTATACGCAAAGGAAAGGAATAGGAAATAATTATAATTTATAGGTAAATATATGGATTATTTACGGTAAAAAACATTTACTTTTTTTTTTAATTTACTTTTCAAATTAAAACAAAATTTTATCTTTTTATTAAATCAAAGAAAAAATGTTCACTATTTTCAATAACGAACATGGTTAGTTTTAGACACCGTGGTGTTCGTTATTGACAGGGTAGACCGTATTTAATATTTCGTTAATGTTCTATAAAAAACATAAACATGGTTGATACTCGAACCAGAATGAAATATTTCAAAATTTAAATAAACAATATTTTTTAATTAATTAAAGGTTGTTAATGTGGAGATTTGAGCTAAAAACATTTATTTATAAAGCTAATTGTTGATTATATTTAAATTTAAAAACAAACAATTAAAAACAAGCATGCAATTGTATACATCAAAAACCAAGCGGACGCTGTTGTTTATAACTGATATTAACAATAAAATCACAGGCTGTTTTATTCGAGTCCCTATTAATTATAAAATTAAGTTTTAATAAAAAGATTCGAACATTTTTAAATATCAAAAAAAGATACAAAAAAATGAAAAATATTAAGAATGTTGAAACAACAAAAATTGAAGATTTAATATTTTATAACTTTCCAAATAAAATCACACTTATCACTCAAGAAGATGCATTAGAATATTTATTTAAAGATTCTTCAATTATAATTAATGGTAAAGAAATTAAAATTCCATTTAAATTTAAAATTGTTGAATTAATCGAATATTCTGAATTTTTAAAAAATAAAAATTACATGGCAATTATTTTAAAAAAATAAAAAATAAAAAATGAATTTTGGAGAAGTAATAATCGGACCACCTGGCAGTGGTAAAACAAGCTATATATTAAAAAAGAGGGAAATTTTAACAAGAAAGCATGTTTTAATTAATCTGGATCCAGGAAACGAAATAAGCATGTTTGATTATGATATTAGAGAATTCTATAAGACAGATGATATAATGTTGGAGAAGGATTATGGTCCAAATAATGCAGTAAAAGAAATATTGGAATTATTCAGCAACAATTTAGATGATCACATCGGTTCATTATTGGAACAAGATTGTTATTTTATATTTGATTTCCCTGGACAAGTTGAATTTTTTATGGTTGGTGATTCTTTAAAGAAGATCTTGTTTTACATTCAGAAAAAAGGAATCAACATCGTCATTGTTAATTTATTCGACGTGATTCACTTTTTTGATTTCTTTAATAGGATGAGTGCTTATTTGATTGCCACTTTGTCCGTGCTACTTTTAGAGGCACCACAGATTTGTGTCATTTCAAAATGTGATAACATAAAAAAATTTTCGTGTTTGGATTTAGAGAAAGTTATTAACTTGGAAATCGACGAAAATTTACTCACAAACAAGTTTTTAAGAGAATCCTATGAATTTATTACAAATAATTCTCTTCTTGGATTCGAAGTTTTGGATTTAAGCAACGAGAAAACATTGCAATATTTACAATTTGTAATTGATAAATGTAATGGCTATGTTTATTCTGTGGAGGAAATGAAATATGATAATTTGGTTGATAAGGAAACTATTTTAGACGAATATGAATAATTAAAAAAGAATTTTTCTAACACTTTTTGTTTCATTAAAGTTTAAAAGGACAAATTTAAACGTACCATGTTCAAAAAAATATTAAAAGAAAGCTTTATTGTTCCTTTTAGGGCATCTATGTCTAAAACCACAAATATAAAAGCATTCTATTCCCTTTTAAACCTTAAAATAGAGAAAGCAACACCTTTGAATGTATTAATTACCCTTAAATATCATTTGTATGACTGGAGAATAAAACGGAATAGGATAGAAATTGAACAACTGTATCGAGTATATAAGGCCATGGGGTATCAAGTAAAGAACAGTCTATCAATATTTAAAAATGATACAAAATCTTTATCAGAATTTTTTAACACACTTTTGAGTATAGATTTGATTTCTGACAGTTATGTCAACAATTTCTTTGGGCTTTCCAGACATTCTTTTGTTGGTAAAAGAATCTATGAAGATTTTTTTAATGTTAAAATTATTGATTCTATAGACTTTGAAGGATGTTGCTCATTCAAAAATAAACACGAAAAAAACTATTTGATTTTAAAAGAAGAGTGTTTGATATTCATCACAGATTTAACACAGCAAAAGGTGGGTTTTGTTTTATTATTCGATTCAAACTGCAGATTTTCCTTGAAAAACAAATTGATAGGTAAAGAAATAAAATTTTCAAATTTAAAGAAAGTAATTTCCATTCGTTCAAATCATTCGAAAAGAATTACTGAATTGTTCGACCGATTAATTCTGATTTACGAATCTAGTCAATATAGAACATCAAATAGGTACAACGGTTTTGCGCCTCAACGAAAAAATAACTCGGTGAAAATTCTAATAGATGCTATGAGCTATTATTCAGATTTGTATGATTCTTTAAAAAATGCTAAGGAAACGATTTTTATTGCAGGATGGTGGGTGATTCCGAATATATTTTTGAAAAGAAAAACTAAAAATAATAGTATTGATAAGAAATACAGGCTAGATATTGTTCTAAAAAATAGGGCAAAAGAGGGAGTGAAAATATATATTTTATTGTACAAGGAATTTGAGCTGGCCCTACCAAACAATTCAAGTTATTGTGAACAGGTATTTAAAGCACTTCATAAAAATGTTCAAGTTATAAGACATCCATATTTTCTTTCAGAAGGTTTAATTTATTGGTCTCACCATGAAAAGATTGTGATAATAGACAATAATATTGCATATTTGGGTGGTATAGATTTAGCACTTGGAAGGTTTGATAACATTAATCATAATTTATTTGAAAACGAAAAACCGTTAAGTGAAGATAAAGCATTTAAAAAAATACAACAAGGAAAAATTAGAGATAAAAAATCTTTGTTTTTAGATAAAAACGCTGATAACAACATTGAATTCTGGCCAGGTAATGATTTTTCAAATCCATTAAAGAAAGATTTCGTAAAAATAGGCATCGAAACTCGTGCCTTGATAGATCGGAAAAATACACCTAGAATGCCATGGCATGATATACAATGTAAAATCAACGGGATTGGAGTGCTCGATGTTGCGAGACATTTTATAGAAAGATGGAATTATTCTGTCTTTCTTGAAAAAAATGATAACGATTTCTTGATTCCAAGTCCAAACAAAACCTTTTCCGATACAAATTACCATATGAACGTTCAAATTCTAAGATCAATAGGACAATGGTCCAATAGATATGTAACCGAAATGTCCATTTATTTAGGGTACGTAGACCTGATACAAAACAGCAAGAGATATATTTATATTGAGAACCAGTTCTTTATAACCAGTTTTGATAGAGATTCCACTCAGCCAGAAAACAAATTAGGTGTAGTATTGTTGGAAAGGATTATGAAAGCACATAAAAACAAAGAAGACTTTAAAATATATATCATTATTCCATTGTTGCCAGGATTTGAAGCTGAATTAAATTCAGAAACTTCAAACATTAAAGAAGTAATAAAAATACAATCAGAAACAATAATTAAGAACGAAAACTCTCTTTTTAAAACTTTAGAAAGAGAAAATATTAACCCGTTGGACTATATCTTGTTCCTATCCCTCAGAAAGGGATGTGTAGAAGAGAACAAAATAGTAAGCGAACTAATATATATACATTCAAAAATTATCATTACTGATATGGAAAGATGTATTATTGGAAGTGCAAACTTTAATGATAGAAGTATGTGCGGTAACAGAGATTCAGAAGTTGCCGTCTTAATTGAAAATACAGACGATTTTATAATGAAATTTCAGAAAAAACTTCTCAAAGAACACTTAGGATTATTTATAAGTGAACCAGAAAGCGATATTTTGCCATTATTTGAAAAGGATCTTAATTCATCACTGAATGAAATTTTTAGAAATGATAGATGGAAGAAACTTGAATCTGCTGAAATTTTTAAAAAAATAAAGAAACGCGCAGAAATTAACTCAAAACTTTTTAAAGAATTATATCGAGTGATTCCTGACGATGAAATTAGAAACATAGAGGATTTAAAAAGGTTTTCCGAATTTACTTCATTATCAGAAATAATTAAAACTGAAAAAATTAAAGAAATATTTTTACGAATCAGAGGACATCTTGTAATATTTCCGATACATTTTTTTGTTAAAGAAGAATTTAAATCATTGGGATTGGTTCCTGTTATTATTTTTTACTGAAATTGCATGTAAAACCATTCTAGTTTTAAATAAAAGATGATAATTTTTTAAGAGATTTATTTTACATTATAAAAAGATTTGGATCCATCGGAGATTATTCCCAGTTTTACCCTTTATAATAAAACAAAATTTTTTTTTGCCCCAAAAATGAGGATTTCCAAAATGCAGACCGAAAACGAGTGGGAATAAATGATATCTGACATCATTTTATCAATTCCAATGGTATGCTCGAACTGCAGATTAGCCTGCAGAATGAGGGAAAAGGCCGGAAAGTTTTATAAACGATGCTCCAATAAATTTTGTTCCTCTGAAGTTTCTATTTTTAAAAATACTATTTTTGAAGATGCAAGAATCAGTTACACAGTCATTCTTAAAATACTAAGATATTGGTTTTCAAATGTCCCAAACAAGTCAATAGCAGAGCTTTTGGGAATCGATACCTCCACTGTCACAGCCTACTTGAAAAAATCAAGAAGGCTTGTTGAAAACAAGTATTACAACAGCCTTTCCATGATTGGTGGAAAAGGTATCATCGTTGAGGTAGACGAAAGTAAGTTTGGAAAGCGCAAATACCATAGGGGCCATCGTGTTGATGGATGTTGGGTTTTGGGGATGGTTGAAATAACACCTGAGAAGCGTATCGTGACCATTGTTGTGCCAGATAGAAAGGCAGTGACCTTAATAGGTATTATGAGACGCTTTATACACCCAGAGTCTCTAATCTATTCTGATTGTTGGCGTGGTTACATGCATGCAAATCAGTCGTTTTCGGAGCATTTAACCGTTAATCACTCGGTTTCGTTTGTTGACTTTGCTACTGGTGTTCACACGAACACAATTGAAGGGAATTGGGGAGGACTTAAACAGGGTGTACCGGTTCAGAACAGAACAAAAAACAGTATATCTTTATATTTGATAAGGTACATGATAAAAAGAAATAGTTTGGAAGATCCCTTTATTAGTTTTATTAAAATAATTTTCTCTTATTTTTTTCAATTTTTTTTTCCATCAAAACAAGGGCTCAAAAAAAAAATTCTATAAAAGTCAGAAAACTGGGAATGGATTCCCTTTTAGCCAAAAGATCTATTTTAAATTATAAAAATATTTATTAAAATATAAAAAAAGAGTTATTATAATTTAAAGAGTTATTATAATTTAAAGAGTTATTATAATTTAAAGAGATTTAAAATAACCGAGAATTGAACTATTTTAAGATAAAAAAATAATATTTTAATTCCAAAGATGTACGATTCAAACAAATTTATCAGGGCACAAACAGCACCAAATGATACACCAAACTGTATTTCTTTTAACCCAATACACGATTATTTTTCGGTTGCATCATGGGATGGTACAATCCGGCTTTATAACACCCTTACCTTAGATCATAAACTACTACACCAAGAAGCAAAGCCAATTCTTTCCACTGTTTTCAACGAAGAAGGCAATATTTGCTTCGGAGGTACAAGTGAGGGAAAGATGTTAGCCATAGAAGTAGCAACCAATAAAACAATGAAGTTTGACGCACACACTCAAGCTATTAATCACATTAAGGTATTTAATAATTTGGTTATAACAGGTTCTTATGACAAAACAATTAAATTCTGGGATTTAAGAACCCCCAATGCCGTTCATACAATTAATTTACCTGAAAGAGTTTATGCGATGGACATAGGAAAAAGCAATTTGGTGGTTGGAATGGCGTCAAACAAAATCACTTGTTATGATTTAAAGAATAACTGTGCAGAGAAGCCTTTAACACCAAGGCTCTTTTGGCAAATAAGAACACTTCATGCAAAAGAAGACGATGACACAATTTTAGTCGGGGGAGTAGAAGGAAAATTAGAACTTATGTCTAAATTTACAAACAAAAGTGTAGTCTTAAAACTTCATAGAACGAAAGATGAAATTTATCCAATAAACTTTGTAACTTCAATGCCAAATAAAGAAATTATTGTTACAGGAGGAGGTGACAATAAAATAATATTCTTTGACAAGAACACTAACAACAAATTAATTGAACAGGTATTCGATTCTCCAATAACTTGTGGTAGTTTTAATAGTCGCGGGAACGTATTTGCTTTCGGAGTTGGTTATGATTGGTCCAGAGGATATGAAGTTAATAATTTACCAAATAATATTTATCTTTTAAATTGTGCGGGGATGATATAAATAAATGTTTTCATCTATTTTTGTCGTAAATACAAATTTTAGAGATTATTAATAATCGTTTTAGTCCGTAGAGGTATCACAAAACAGTTAATTGTGACCAGCCTATTTTTTTTCCGACAATCTCAATAGGAAAATAACACTCAAAGAAAACTAAAAACTATTGTATCAAAAATTTCGTACCTTAGAATTCTTACTAGAGGCCATGCACTTTCAGTTGTGTTGGAAGTGGCTTGTTTTGCAAGCATTATGATTTAAAGAATGTAAACGTTTGAATTCAATTTACATATATCACCGAACATGTATATACAGATTTCTTAAAAAATATCTCATTGTTGTTGCGTATTTTTTGTCCATTGTGAAAAGGATTGTTGAAACGTACTAAGAGTGATATATTTTTATTAACACAGAATCGCCAACTTCTACTATGATACTCGGACTGTCGATGTAATTTTCTATGAATTTTTAAAAATTAACTTATCTTTATTTTAAGCTTCGTTCTTATTCTTGTAAGTGATTTTATTTGGGTTTTTATTAATCAGTATACTAACAAATTTGGCGATTCTCCGGTTTGGGGAGTATGTTCTAATCCCGATATTTTTTTTTAGTTTTTTAAAGCCTTGTTTAATAATAATTTTTTTGGTTAACTTTTTATCTCACCCCCCCACCCCGCCAAAAAATTATAAAAAAAAATTAAAATAAAAAAAATGAAAATCGCTGAACTGAAAGAAATATTACATGACGACATTTTATTATCAACTTTTCTAATAGAAAATGAATTAGTCAGTGAACCACTTTGTGCCAAATGCAACAATGTTAAAATGACGCGAACCAAAGATCCTTTTACCTACCGTTGTTATTTACGACGTGCTAATAAAAAATGTACGAATGAGGGATCTTTGTTGCGTGAAAGCATTTTTCATCATTCTAAGCTAAGTGTACAGCAGATTTTGACGATTTTAACGGAATGGTGCAAAGGCGTTAACAATGTTGCAGTTTGTATGGAATTAAATATAAGTCCTGCTACTGTAACTCGGTGGATAAATAAATTTAATGACATTGCTTTTAACTATACCAATATGAATATACATAATGAGAAAATAGGTAGTTTAGGAGAAATAGTTGAATTTGATGAAACTTTGCTGGTTAAAAACAAATACAACAGAGGAAGATTGCTTGAAAATCAAGTTTGGGCAGTTGGTGGTGTTGTTCGTGGAGATCCAAGTTCTTTTTTTATTGAAATTGTTGAAAATCGAAGTCGTGATACTTTGGTTGAAATTTTAAGGAGGAAAATACATGAAGGTACTGAAATACACACTGATGGTTGGCGCGGGTATTCAGGGATTGAAAATATTTGTGCTGATTTGGGATTTACACACAAAATAGTAAATCATTCTGAAAATTTTATTGATACAGAATCAGGTGCCCATACACAAACCATCGAAGGGCTATATCCTAATACATAGTATTTTAAAAAAAACATAGTATTTTAGAAAATAATTAATAATTAATTTAAAAATGATATTTAAAACTTGAAAATACCTATATGTCACACAAACAATTGTCAAGTAAACTCGTAGAAGAGATCATAACACCCGACTTGATAATGCAAGAATATCACTCCTTATTAGTACTACATTCAATGTTTAAAGAAAAAATTACAATACTTCGGTGGTTAGCAACACGTGGACTTCTTAAGAATACACAACATTGTATTAAATGTAATACTGAACTGAAGTTTGCTTCGTATAATACAGTTGTTGATATATTTAGATGGAGGTGCAAAAAAAAATTGCTCCTCATTTATCAGTATAAGATTTAACTCTTATTTTTATGCCAGTAAAGTAAATTTAAATACACATATTCTATTTTTATAATGTTGGGCATTGGACTTAATGCAATTTCAAATTGCAAGTGAATTGAACATGAACAAAAATACTGTTATGCTATTTTCAAAAAAAATTAGGGAAGTATGTATGTTTTCATTGATTGAAGAAAATATGCGAATCGGTGGATATGATGAAGAAGGAAATCCTAAAGAAGTAGAGATTGATGAATCTCTTTTCTTTAAAACTAAAAATAATTGTGGGCGATTTAGAAATGCTAAATGGGTTTTCGGAGGTATAGGACAAGGAAGTAAAAAAAAATTTGGATACCAGTGCCAGACAGAAAGCGAGAAACTTTGATGGGTATAATACTGCAATATATTTTACCAGGTACTCGTATAATTAGTGATGGATGGGCAACATATCGCACAATTGCGCCTATGGGATTTATACGCATGATGTTGAAATTCACGAGTATAATTTTGTTTCACCGGAAGACCCTTCAGTTCATACTCAGAATATCGAAAATACATGGTTGCATGCGAAAAGAAAACTAAAAAAACAATTTGTAACAAGTGAGTTGAATTTTCACGGGTATATCTATGAATTTATTTACAGGAAAAGGGTGGAGAAAGATAGGGTATTTAACAAACTAATCATTGATATTTCCCATTTTATTATGTATATTTAATTATTTTTAATTTAAATGTCATTTTTTAATTATTTTCAAGTTTTAAATATCATTTTTAAATTAATTATTAATTATTTTCTAAAATACTATGTTTTTTTTAAAATACTATGTATTAGGATATAGCCCATCGAAGGTATGTGGTCTGTTATTAAACGAGAATTAAGAAAAGATGGTACTAATTTTGGTGATTTACAAAATTTAACCAAAAAAATTTATGTAAGAAGATTTAAATCATTGAATAGGGATAATATTTTGGATAAGATGATACAATTATTAAAGAACGTATAATCTTATTTATTTGTATTTAAATTAATGAAATTTAATTATTTAATTATTTTTCATTTTTTTTAGTTTAATTTTTTTTTATAATTTTTTGGCGGGGTGGGGGGGGGGTGAGATAAAAGATTAACCATTTTTTTATATCCATGAATCATAGAGATTTAGTATCAAAAACATCTGATTACGAAACAACTGTAGAATGGATGATGAAAGAAGGTTTTATATCTCGGAAGATTGAATGTTCCAACTGTTCTGTATATATGATACTGAAGTGGAAAGATAGTACACACACAGTTAAGAGATGGCGCTGTGAAAAATGCAGGATTTCAATTTCACTTTTTAAGAACACAATATTTGGTTATAGTGTACTTTAGGGGGCCCGGGATCGAATCCTAATGTTTGTCTATGAAATTTTAAAAAAGGTAAAAATTTAATTAAAGTAAATTTTAAATAAATCCACGAAATTATTAAAACGTATTAAGTAATTAGACACCTCAGTATTTTGAAAGTTTATAAACTTATCCAAATGTTGACTTAAATATTCTCTTCGCACATTTTTCGGAATAAAACTTTTAAGACTTTTCCATATTCGTTCAATACGTTGCGTATGGATATTTCTGTTGAGGGGATCTACAAAATTAAAACTATGATTAATAGTTAAATGATTAAAACCGTTTACTGACAGACGTTTATATCCTCTCCAACAATCTGTTACTATTGTTGTACCTGTTTCTACACAAGCATTAAGAATGGACGTTAAATTTTCCGCATTTCTTTTACTAACAGTGCGCATAAAAATTTTTCCAGTTTCTCGACAAATTCCACCTACGACCCAAACCGACTGTGATACAAGTATTCTACCAACATTATACTTTCTCTTGCACAAGTATGTTTCATCTACTTCAACTGTAAAACCCTCTCCTCCTATCTTTTCCGTATTATTATTAAGAATTGAAATACTGATTATTTTTCTAAATATTTTGTACCAACGAATACAAGTTTTTTTAGAAGCGCCACAATGCAGAGCAGCTTCACTAACTTTCCAATTTAAGCTAAAGAAATACATCAATTTTAATATACAAGAAATGGGTTTCTTGCTTCTTGTGAATTGAGATACTGCACTTATAGAACTTCTGCATGACTTAATAAAGCAACGCCAACGTTTTGTTTCCGGGCTCGTACGACCTTTGTTTTCTAGTTTCATAATCCTACCACAACGCGGACAATTTGGAGGGAGATCACTTAAAATTCCTAGTTCTTTTGCAAAAAGTACGGCTTCTTCTTCTGAAGCGACACGTTGTGAGAATTCAAAAATATTCATTGGTTAGAGTAATTTTTAGTTTTTACTTACCTTTTTTAAAATTTCATAGACAAACATTAGGATTCGATCCCGGCCCCCCTAAAGTACACTATAACCCAATATTTTATAATACTAATAAATCTTTAATTGAAATTATTGACCTCGTATACTTTTGGTGTTTAGATTTGACCCAAGATAAAACAGGTTGGGAGGCTAAAACAAGATCTTATGATACATTGGATACTTTGTACAAGAAATTAAGCCTTCAAAGTTTTTTTATTATGTTAAGAAATAAACCAGAAAAAATAGGAGGAATAGGTCATTGTGTTGAAGTAGATGAATCCAAATTTTCAAAAAGAAAATTTAATGTAGGAAGATTGATAAGGTTACCGTGGATTGTGGGAGGAGTTGATATTGAAACTGGTGATTGTTTTTTCAAAGAAGTTTTTCTACGGGACAAGGTAACCTTGTCTAAAGTATTATGTGATAATATACTTCCTGGTACAACAATAATTACTGATTGTTGGTCTGGATATATAAATCTTGAAAGTTTTGGATTTATACATATGAGAGTAAATCATTCAGAGAACTTTGTTGATCCTGTGACTGGTGTCAACACACAGGCGATTGAAAACATGTGGAGCATTTATAAAAAAAAGTTTCGGGCTAGGTCTCTAACGAGTACGTGTAATTTTACTCTTTTATTTGCAGAATTCATGTTTAAAAGTAAATACAGTCAACCCTCTTTAATATGAACACTAGGTTTGAATTTTTTTTGGATGTTCATATATAAAAAGTGTTCATATTAGAGAGAAGATATTATCTTATCAAAAAATCATTTTTTAATCATAAAGTCCGTTATTTTTAATTTTCTGGCCTTTCTTTCTCTTATTATCTCATTTATAATTGGCTTCAACATATATATATGGAATGCGGGGAATTGGAAAGCATCCAAGATTCAATAATATCAATCGAGTTTATTACATCTTTGCTCGTAGGACAATTGTGTACTTCATCTGCGTGATCTTCATTGTTTAAGACTTCTGAATTCTCATTAATTGAACAATTTGCTTCATTTAAAATAAAATTGTTGTCTTTCTCTTCAAATGTTTCCTCATAAGCTTGAAAATCTTCTTCAATTTGCAATAATTTACAATCATCTGTTTCACATAACAAGTTTTCCGATAACCCCCCTGATTCTCTTATAAAGCCCGCCTTAAAAAAGCAATTTTCAATAGTTTTAATTGAAACTTCAGACCATGCGCGTTGTATCATATTAACGCACTGTAACAAATTCATTAGTTTAATAATTTCTCCATATTCCATTTCTTCATGTAAAACAATTTTTTCAAGCAACATTGACCTATATTTTGATTTAAAAGAACGAATTATTCCCTGGTCTAATGGCTGCGTTTTACTAGTAGTGTTTTTGGGTAGATAAAGCAATTTCACATTTGACAAAGAAATTAAGGCTTGGTGAACAGTTGCGTTATCCAATACTAACAGAATATTTCTTTTTTCCGATTTCATTCTTTGGTTTAATAAATGTAACCAATCTTCAAATATGTTTAAAGTCATCCATGATTTTTTGTTGGCCTTATATACAACTCCTAGTTTGTTTAAATCAAGTTTATTGAAGCATCTTGGTTTTTGGGCCGATCCAATTACTAAGGGTGGCATCTTTTCACCGATGGCACTACAGCAAAGTAAAACAGTAATTCGCTGTTTTTGAAATCTACCCATTTTACTATCCTCCGCTGTAATGCATAATGAGGTTTTTTGGGTTTCTTTGAAGAATAGTGCGGATTCATCGCAGTTAAAAATATTCTCGGGTTTATAATTATTAATTAAAATTTCTTTTTCCTCTAAAAAGGTCGTAATCGTATCATCGTCAATTAAACCAGATTCTCCAGATAATATCCGTGATTTTATTTTATGTCGTTTCAAAAATAACTGTAACCACCCAGATGAGGCCTGAAAATCAGAAATACACAGTTCTTTGGCAATATTTTTTGCTTTTGTCTGTAAGAGTGCTCCAGAAACTGGGAACCCTTTGTTTTTTTAATCTGAAACCATTTGTATAAAATTGGATCCAATTGTTCCGTTTTATACAACTTTCTTTTTGGTGTAAAATTATTTTTTACCTCTAGAATGCTTTTCTGGTTTTTCAATATGCCGTTTATACAACCTAATGAGACACAGTACTTCTTAGCCAGCGATCTTTGGTTTATATTATTGCTTGTGGCATCATTAATTATAATTTTCTTTGTTTCTATGCTAAGATCGCGCCGTTTATGTTTGTTTGCCCGTTTTGTCATGGTGAAAAATTAAAAAACAAAATATTTAAAAATTAAAAACATAATATTTTAAAAAGAGGACACGAAAATTGGTTAATTGCTCATACATAAGGAAAAAACAAATAAGTTCGACCTTTAATACATTTTTATAAAATTTTAAACCATCTTAATCTTTTTTTTCGAATTCTTGAACCAATATTTCGAAATTTTATAACAGTTTTTACGAAAAAAATTACACTTGAAATAATTTTTTTTGTTCATTGTTAAAAATTAACAATGTTCACATTAACTTCGTATATATCAAGCTTTAATTAAGTAAATTTTATAAATCGTTCATATTAAAGAGATGTTCATATAAGAGGATGTTCATATAAGACAGGGTTGACTGTATAAAGAAAATAGTTTCATTATGATAATGAAAAATTTAAATAAATTTAATTAGTTTCGATAATTTAAGTTAAAAAACTAAAAAAAAAATCAGGATTAGAACATACTCCCCAAAGCGTAGAGTCACCACAAATTTCGGTACTTATGCCTTTCCCCCCCCCTCGAAATTAAATAATAATTAAATAAAAATTAAATCCTTATGATATTATTAATATTATTAAAAATATCGACCTTTAGATGAGATGACACTTCGAGATTTGTTTATATATACAAATACGGAGGAAAACACAATTCTTTGGTGTCAACATATTGGTTTATTGCGTACTAGTTTAACTTGTGCATGTGGCAATGATATGAATATCCGTAAGCGCGACGGAATTAAGAATAAAGGATTTTATTTTCGATGCAGTATTAAAAATTGCAGAAAAGACATAAGTCTGAGAACCGGATCCTTTTTTGAAGGATCCCATTTGGAACTTTCAAAAATTATGTGTCTTGTCTATTTTTGGGTGCATGAAATAGACAAACAAAGCGAATTGATGACGTAGCTCGATATTAGATTTGAGTTAATAATTGTGACCTGGACACATTATTTGCGCGAAATTTGTGAATTATATTTTTTGCATAACTCAATTTTGCTTAGAGGAGAAGGAATTGTCGTTGAAATAGACGAGTGCATGCTCGTAAGAAGGAAATATAATCGGGGTAGGTTGGTTTCAAGCCAATGGGTATTTGCAGCTTATGATGTGGTTGCCAAGAAAATTATAATAATACCCGTTGAAAAAAGAGACAGAAACACGCTAATACCGTTAATTCGACATTATATTTTACCGGGTTCAATAATAATGTCTGATTCATGGGCAGCGTATGGGAATTTATCTGTTTGGCTACATACATTTAAAAGTTAATCATAAAGAAAATTTCGTAGATCCAGTTACTGGCGCAAGTACAAATCAGGTTGAAAATATATGGTAAAAAATTAAAAACAGCCACAAAAAAAAGATACTGCACACACAGATCAGTGTTGGAATCATATACAATTGAATTTATGTGGCGTACACAATTCAAAAACTCTTTCGAAAAAATAATTACTCATATCAAAAATGTTTATGTTTTTTAAACCTATAAATACGACAAGAGATCTAAGATGTTAATATCTTTTTAGAAATCATTTAACTTTTATTTAATTTTTATTTAATATTTTATTTAATTATTATTTATTTTCGAGGGGGGTGAAAGGCATAAGTACCCAATTGTTAACATGAAGTAAAAAAGACAATAATTTTTTATTTTAACTCAATGTCCTCATACTTATTGTTTTTCTCGTCGTAAAATCTGTATAGTAAAACAAAAGTTATTATTGCCAAAGAACCAAACATAAAATAAGGATGTAGAAAGGGACTATTAGTTTTAAAAAACGATTCTATCTCATTGAAGATTACAGGAAAAAGGAATCCACAGAAGTAATTGACTGATATCAAGAACGAGGTTCCAGATTTCATATATTTCGAAGGAAAAAGTTCGAATGTTATTACCCAACCTAATGGACCTAAACCCGCATTAAAGCTAAATATATAAACAAATAATATTATCATTTCAAAGCTGCCAAACGACAATAAAAAGATACACATTATACATATGCTGAGAGACGTTAGAAGCAAGGTCTTTCTTCTAATTTTGTTTAATGTTAGTAAACTGAATACCATTCCGACTAATTGTAATATAAAGAAAATTAAATTAAGTAGTTCTTTAGGTATAACAGAACTCTGCATATATTTTTCGGCAAAAAACACTACAGTGTTTATACATACTAAATGATGGCTACAATGGATAGCAAGACCTATCAATAAAGATATTCTTAAATCCTTTTGTTTAAATAAATCAAAAATACTTTTTGATTTGCATTCGTCACTAAACATTTTGTCAGGAATGTAATAAGATAAGATTAAAATGAAAAGAGAAAACAAAGTTGTTATTACAAAGGGTATTCTTAAATTATCAGTCTCAAATAGCATTTTGCATAAAGATACAAATATAAAACCTACGGAGAAAATCAATTGATTAAAGGTCACGTAGAATGTTTTTCTATCATCTGGACATACCTTCTTAATATACGCACTGACTATGGAACATGTCATTCCAATAGCCAAACCAACAATAAATCTACCCAAATACATTAAAATATATTCTGTAAGAATTCCTTGAAAAAAACTTCCTATAAAAATTAGAAAAGCAATTATTTGCACAAATGTTTTTAAAGATGAAAGTGGTAAAAACTGAGTAATTAATGTCCCCATAAAACTACCTAGTGTACAAACATAAAACATTGGATCATAATTATACGAAATACCCTTCACGAAATCACAGCCTCCATCTAAAACCGTACCACAAGATGTTACTGCGGTTGTGTTTTGGGTTGCATCTTTCAAGGATTTAAAAATAGAAGGAAGGATTAATTGATATGCGGATAATAGGGTAAGTGACAATGGAACAGCAATATTAACTATTTTTTGAATTTTCTCGTTCATGGTATTTTTTTTCTTCGATATAAATATAATTTTTAATAGATATTGATTCTTTAAAACGGAATACAAAAGACTTGATAAATTAAGCCAAAAAAGGCCATAAATAGTTTTTTTGCTATAATTAAATCCTTATGTGAAATTTATCGTATATACATAATCATATAGTTACACCTCCAACTAAACCACATAATTTGTAAAATATAATTTCTTGTAAAAAAGACCTTTTAGGAACAATTCTTTGGAATTCTCACTTAAATTTAGCTTAAAAAAAATTATATCACAATAAAAAATCAATGTTTTGATTAAAGTTTTTTTTTTTAAAAGATTAAATTATAGCAACTTATATCATAGTCTTTGGAATACTCAGCTACAAAAAATAGTATTTTTTATTGAGTAGATAATTTATGATAAGTTGTTTGAAGCAAATCAGTGGAGTTAGGTAAAAGTAACTTAAGGGGGGGCCAATTTTTAAATAAAAATAAAAAAAATTAATGTTAAAAATAAAATTCTAAAGAGAATAAAATAGAAAATTAAAAAAATAAAAAAGTTAAAAATATTTCAAAAACACATGAAAGTATATGATTTGTACGAAATTAGGATCAAAGCCTTTTTTTCCCCCTGGGGGGAAAAAAAAGGCTTTGATAATTCAATAAAAACTTTTTTAAAAAACAATAAATAAAAGTTAATTAACATCAACCATGACAGATCATTATTATTCTAGTACATTAGCACCAATTATAAATGGATCCAAATCAGCTGCAATAGAATTTTTAACGAACACTGGATGCTTGAAACAAATACCTGTGTGTGAGTTATGCCAAGAATCGCGGATTGAAGTTCCATATAAAAGGAATATTGATGAAATTGCATGGAGGTGCATGAATACGAACTGTATCTCATACAAAAAATATACGAGCATACGCGAATGTAGTTTTTTTGCCGATATTACGTTTGATATAAGAAAATGTATTTCAATCATTTGGAAGTGGAATATAAATTGCACCCAAGTTCATGTATTAACTGAAATAGGCGTTTCAAATAACGTAGTAAAAAAATTTTTCTCAAAATTAAAAAAATGTTGTTCAAATTTTTTAATTGAAAATCCGGTACAGTTAGGTGGAGACGGTGTGTCATGCCAAATGGATGAAAGTTTATTTCGACATAAACCAAAAAATCATCGAGGAAGAGCGGCAGAACATGAGCTGTGGGTTTTTGGGATAATTGAATGTGTTGGGAATTTTTCCAAGGTTTATTTAAAAGTAGTACCGAATCGAAGTGCGGCTACTTTACTGCTAATTATCAGCGAAGTTTGCAGAGAAGGTACAATTATGGTAAGTGATGAGTCGGCTGCATACAGAAGAGTTAATGAGTTAGGATTGACACATCTAACTGTTAACCATTCTCTGTATTTCGTTGATCTAAACACAGGTAATAACACCCAGAAAATTGAATCGTATTGGAATAAGTTAAAGTTGAGAGTAAAAGCGATGAAAGGTGTGAGAGGAAATGTTTTACAGGAATATTTAAATGAATGGATGTGGAAAGATAATATTGCTTTGGGAAGTTTCGACAATGCATTGAATTTAATTAAGTACTATAATTAAATTAGGCAACAATTGAATTTAATATTTTAATTTTTTTTTCAATAAGTTTCTTTTCTTAAAATATTACTTGAGTGTTTTTTTATTTTATCGTTATTAATTTAAACCAACTTATTAGCATTTTTTATAAGTTATTTTTATTTTATTATATTTTATTTTATATTATTTAGTGAGTTTAACTCGTTAAATTTATTTATTTAATTTTTTTGGGGGGAAAAAAAAGGCTTTGATCCCGAAATTATTTCAAATCTACAAGAACTAATAAATTTTTGTAAGAGCAATGGTCTATACTTTTTTAGGCGTTTGTACAGAATATCCCCCCTCATTTTAATTTTTATTAAATTTTATTAATTTTTATTAATATTTATTAAACTTTATTAATATTTATTAAACTTTATTAAACTTTATTAATATTTATTAAACTTTATTAAACTTTATTAATATTTATTAAACTTTATTTGTTTTAAAACTGAATTAAAACTTAACTCTTTTTAACCTTATGGAAAGAGACTTAGACAGATTTAAATATAAAAAATTTTACGGTTTGGTATGCGATGAAGCTTCTGCACTTCAGTTCTGCTAACTTCATGGGCTACTCCCCACTTCTAAACAATGTGTTTGTGGGAAATTTATGCGTTTACGCGTACGAGAAAATTTAAAGAATTCGTTTTGGTTTCGCTGTGATGCTCGGGGTTGTAAAACCGAGGTATCTGTACGAAAGGGTTCGTTTTTTGAAAAGAGTAAACTACGTATTTCTTCTGTTCTTAAAATTATCTTTTTCTTCATAAAAGATAACCAAAAACAAGACACATTACACTAAAACTTGAGATAGTCTCAAATTCGACTATCGTTGATTGGAAAATGTTCTGTAGAGAAGTGTGTTTGATTTTTTTTGTAGAAAACCCCATAATAATAGGTGGTCCAGGTGTTGTTGTTGAAATCGACGAAGCAATGTTGGTAAGACGAAAGTACAACGTAGGTAGGTTGGTTAGAAAACAATGGGTGTTCGGAGGCTACGAAGTTGATTCTAAAATTGGCTTTATAATTACTATATCTAATCGTAATCGAAGTACGTTGCGAGCGGCAATTATGCAACACATAGCACCCGGTTCAATAATTATGAGTGATTGTTGGCGCGCATATGGTAATCTGTCGAAATTGATTACCAACATTTTACGGTCAACCACAGATATAATTATGTGGATCCTGTAACGGGCGCTACAACTAATTATCAAGAATCGATTTGGCAAAATGTCAAACACGCACATGTGAAACGTTATGGTACAGCGCGTGCACATCTAGGATCTTATCTAGCAGAATTTTTATGGAGACAACGATTTGTAAACTCCTTTAAACAATTTATTGAACATATTAAATCGATGTACACTTTTAATTAAAGAAAGTTCCTTATTTCTTAAGTATTCCCTTTAATTATTATAAAATAAAATAAAAATTAATAAATATTAATAAAAACAAATAAAGTTTAATAAAAATTAATAAAATTTAATAAAAATTAAAATGAGGGGGGATATTCTGTACAAGTACCCAAATTTTAATATAAATATATTTTTAATTTACCCAGTGAATATTTTCGAACTTGTAAACTTGACAAACAATGATACGTCAACTTTAGCCTTTTGCCAAAACAACGGTCTTATACCGACAGAAAAACGCTGCTTAGTTTGTAGTAGGTTAATGCCAGTTGTTAGTTCAACTAAAACAGTATTTCTGTTTCGTTGGCGTTGTGGTCGCCCATGTAGAGTGGAAACTAGTATTTTAAAAGATACTTTTTTTGAAAATTCAAATTTGCCAGTAAACGAAATTATATATTTTATTTATTTTTGGGCACAAGATGAATGTAGTGTCAAAAAAATAAAACATGAATTAAAGTGGCAATCTGAAGCGATTGTCAATTGGCGGTCATATATGCGTGAAATTTGCGGCTTGAAAATAGAATTAACGAGCACACAAATTGGTGGAATTGGACATACTGTTCAGATTGATGATGCTCTATTTGTAAGAAGAAAATATAATAGGGGTGATTAACAATACAGCAATGGGCTTTTGCAGGCATCGATGATGAAACAAGAGAATGTTTGGATCATTACCAAAAACTTCCCCCAAAATTCCCGCTTAAAATCCCGCCGAAAAGGTTAAAAAAGAAAAATTAAAAATGTTTATGCAGACACCACAATCTTTTCAAACGCACCTTTACTCTTTAAATCAACAAGAAATGATAACATTTCTAATGAATCATCAATTTTTGCCACGAGAACACCTTTGCCAAACATGCCATGCAACCTCAAAACTGGTTCTTTACAAGAAAATTAAGGATTAATATGCATGGCGGTGCATGAACAGCAGATGTTCTTCGTATAAAACATACTATTCCATCAGAAAAAGTTCCTTTTTTGAAGGTTTAACTGATTCCTTTTTGTTTATATTTTTGATTATTTTAAAATATGCTGTTCGCCAGCAACAATTTAGCATTAATTTAAGCATGGACATTTCTAAAATTATTAATAAAATAATTGATGTAATTCCTGCCCCTGATTTTTCTGAAAATAAATTGGGTGGCCCCGGTTGTTTAGTTCAGTGTGACGAAATTATGATGAACTTTAAGTGTAAAAGTCATCGGGGGGTAGAGCCGTTTTTGCGCCAATTTTTAAAATAAAAAAAAATAATAACCCATGAAATTTATTAGAACTACAAAATCAAAAAACGGGGTTGAACATGAAGGATACCGATACGGACTAGTTAAAGGCACAGAAAACGTATACAGGTGTACCGTTAAAACATGTGGTGCTAGATTGTATGTTTGTAAAAATGAACAGCGGTTGGATAAAGAACACAATCATACAAATAATAAAAAAGTAGCCTATGAAAGCCGCGAAAAACTTATCACGTATGCCAAGACACCATTGCCGCCGTTTCAAATCATATCTAAAATTTTTGACGATTTAGATGTGAGTGAAAAAAAATTTATTCCAAAAAAAAAAATTTTGAAAGAACTAATCAGAAAAGAACGAATGAATAAACATGATGATGTTGATTTACACGAAAACATACCTAATATTTTCAGAGAAATTACAGAAGGCGAAACTTTTTTACAATATAAAAATGAAGATAATTCTATTCTCGTATTCTACAACGAAAAATTTATTAATTTATTAAAAGATACCCAATATGCCATAGGAGATGGGACTTTTAAATCAGTATCTAAAGAATTCAAACAACTCTATACGTTTCACTTGGAAGTTAAAAACGAAATATTTCCAATGATTTATATATTTTTAAAAACGAAGTCGGAAAAAATATATGTTGAATTATTTGAATTTTTAATATCAAAAGACATTTTTACAGAAAAAAAAAAAGATTTATTGTTGATTTTGAGTACGCTGCAGTTTCAGCCATTAAAAAAATTTATAAAGGTGCATTTATTGAATTTTGCTTGTATCATTTTTGTCAAACTATTTATTCAAAAATAAAAAAATTAGGATTTTGCAGACTTTATAAAAATAACGCAATGTTTAGAAAAAACATTAAATGTATTATGTATTTACCATTTCTAAAACCCGAAGACATGCTTCTAACATTGGATATTATTAAAAAGAAAATTTTAAAATTCGAACCAGGAGAAAATATCAACGTTTTTTTTAATTATTTACACCGTGTATATTTTGGATCGTTTGAAAAGGAAGCGTTATTTAAAAGGCAGGATTTGAGTTTATATGGCAGGTGTCAAAGAGGAGAACCTTTAACAACCAATAATTCAGAAGGGTGGCACAAAGGTTTAAACTGGAATATAAAGGAATGTAATCCTAAATTTGGAAAAATAATGAATTTTATTTTAGCATCTAATAATTGTATTGAAAATGATATTTTGGAACATTTATGCAAATGCGATAATGATATTAAAAACTACGCGTCCAAGAATAAAAAGGGGGTTGATTTGATAGCATTGACAAGATATTATGATAAATATGATAAATATCTTTATTTGGAATTGGTGTTGAAAATATATGGACTGGATTTTGAAAATGATTAAATTTTATTGATTTTTTTTAATTTTTAAAAATTGGCGCAAAAACGGCAATGGCGCAAAAACGGCCATGTCCTAAATGAAAGACGCTTAATATTTAGAGATGATCTATCTTTGGCCTTTTAACAATATTCATAAAATTGTGGTTTAAATGAAAAGTCATGTACTTTATATAGGATGATATCGAATAAAAAACATAGGACGTATTTTTATTGGGAACCAAATAATTACAAGGACTTCGAATAGGTTATAAATAAATTGGGGTATAAACATAATTAAAATAAATTATTCCAAAAACTATTCTAATGTCGAAGAAAAGGGTTGAGGTTACGGCTTTTATTTTATCGGTTATAAATAGATAATGTTTTAAGGAGTGTTATTAAAATTATAAATAGTTTATTTAAAAAAAATAATGAGATCTATATACGGGATAGTAAAGAACAATGATTAGGCCCTGATTATATGATATGAACCTTATTAAGAATTAGTTTAAAAAGAAAACCAGTATATAAAAAGAAATTATAACTAAAGAATGTAAGTTTTAATATAATATATAATTTATTTAACAATTAGTTATAGCCAAACCGCTTAGAGGTTTGTTATAGTGGCTTGCCCAAAAAGATATCAGAAACCTCAACAACTCGCCGAAGCTCGATTGATTACAGTTCCTATTCTTATGCGAGTCGTTTTCTCGGAGGGCAGATAATAGAGTTTTAATTCAGGCTTAGAGGCTTTCAGCCTTTATTAAATGGGACGTAGCTGAGCAACATGCTTTATCAAACAGAAGCTTGACCAGAGGACCCGGTAAGACGTTCCTCTCGTACTTGTCTTCCCTACTCTATTAAGAAGCTATGGTAGGATAAAACTAACCTGTCTCGCGACGGTCTAAACCCAGCTCACGTTCCCTGTTAGTGGGTGAACAATCCAACAATTTTTGAATCCTGCTTCAAATTGATAGGAAAAGCCGACATCGAAGAAACAAGAAGCGACGTCGCTATGAACGCTTGGCCGCCACAATCCAGTTATCCCTGTGGTAACTTTTCTGTCACCCAATACATTGAAAGTTAATAATATTGGGATCTTTAGGCCCTGATTTCTCATTGTAATAACGCAGATTATTACATCAGGCAGACTTTTGTCCTTATGCTCTATGTGAGATTTCTGTTCTCACGGAGTCTACCTTAGGACATCTACGTTGTATTCTAGTAGATGTGCCGCCCCAGCCAAACTCCCCATCTGAAGTAACTAGGCAGATCATTCTCTATGCAGTGGTCTTTCACTTTACCCACCTAACTACACCACAGGAATGTTCTACCAATCTCAGACTAGAGTCAAGCTCAACAGGGTCTTCTTTCCCCGCCATATATTCCAAGCCCGTTCCCTTGGCTGTGGGTTCACTAGATGATAGGTAGGGACAGTGGGAATCTCGTTGATCCATTCATGCGCGTCACTAATTAGATGACGAGGCATTTGGCTACCTTAAGAGAGTCATAGTTACTCCCGCCGTTTACCCGTGCGTAAGCAGCTCTCGCTACATTAACATTACAAGCACTGGGCAGAATTCACTTTATGTAATTGCATAAAGCTATGTTTTTACTAAACAGTCAGATTCCCCTTGTAAAACAGTTCTCTATGCAGAGAGCCAATCTTTTTCCCGAAGTTACAGATCTATTTTGCCGAATTCCCTTACCTACGTTATATCATTAGACTATAGGCTTTTAACCCTGGAGACCTGCTGCGGTTTATGGTACGAGTGTAATAAATATTGCTGATTTCAAGGGAATGACAATTGAATTTCATTTATAAAATATAAATTGATTTAGAACAATGATCTTCTCATCACAACAATCCAAACATTGTATCTTAATCATAGTAAAAGAAGCCTACTAGAAACACTTTTGCATCCGAAACAATATTAGAGTGTTGCCACTATAAATAGCCCAGAAATATTAATCTGAATTCCTTTCGATTGCATTTCACAGCTCTCTTAGGTCTCGCTTAACCTTCTGTTTAGAAGAACCCTTCTCCTTAGTCTTCAGATAAATCTGAATTATTGCTACTACCACCAAGATCTGCACTGTTGATATCTCCATAACAAATCAATTTGTTACTTCTACAATTTCAACACGCCCTTCTACTTGTCTTGTTAGACAGTTAAGTATCAGAACTAGGCTCTAGCACCATCCATTTTCAGAACAGCTGAATTCGGTAGGTAAGTTGTAACACACTTCTTAGCAGATGCCGACTTCTATGGCCACTGTCCTACTGTCTATATTCAACTACCTCTTTAATGGTTTCCTTGCGCCTAGTTTAGGCTCTTTAACTTAACAAAAGGTTCATCCCTCTTCGCCAATCCTACTTACTAGAATCAGCCCACTAGATCCTTATAATTATAAGTTCTACAACAAAGCTAGAACTAATTACCCTTTCAGAGTTTGTGAATGTGTTGACGGAACGAATCCACCAGATCACCTAAACATTTCTTTACAGGGTAAATCTAAAAAGAATCTGCTGTCCTGAGAGACATTTCGAAGGGAACCAGCTACTAGATAGTTCGATTGGTCTTTCGCCCCTATACCCAGATCACGCCATCGAATTGAACGTCAGAACGGCTTAAGACCTCCATCAGAATTTCTTCTGACTTCATCTAGTCCAGGTATAGTTCACTATCTTTCGGGTCGCATGCATATATTTACTTAAATTTCTTTACACCTCATGGTATACCACCATTCAATTCAATATATACATGCACTCCTTGGTCCGTGTTTCAAGACGGGTCCAATAAATTGGCTTCCGTACTGATAATTTCACTTCTTTCGCTTCCCTTTCGGGATACTATTTATCTTTCCCTCGCGGTACTTATTTACTATCGGTGTTCTGTTATATTTAGCCTTTGATGATCTCTACCACCATCCCCTTGCATTACCAAGCAAAGGTACTCATTAATATTATATTACAAATGGGACTATCACCCTCTCTGGTATTAGTTTTCCAACTAATTCTACAATATTACATTACAACACTGAACTGAATCAGTTTACCATTAGAGCTCTTTCCTGTTCACTCGCCGCTACTAAGGAAATCCTTGTTAGTTTCTTTTCCTTCCGTTAATGATATGCTTAAGTTCGCGGAGTAACCTAAGAAATATTCTTAAATTCGAAAATCAACAATCACTTGTTAAAGTCATGTTGCTTAATGCAAGCTTATGCATTCTTCATCGATACAGAACCCAAGAGATCCCTTATCAGTATTTTAAATTACACAAAAATAGTTTTTAGATCCAACGAATTGGAACAAAAACTACAAAAAAATAAAATATGTTAATGATCCTTCTGCAGATTCTTCTACAGAAACCTTGTTACGACTTATATCTTATTTAAAAATCCAGACTCAATTACTCTGAATAAAATAATTTCATCTAAATTTTCATCTTAGATAGCGACGGGCGGTGTGTACAAAGAACAGGGACGCATTCATCGTAACTTAATGACTTACAATTACTAGGAATTCCATGTTCAAAGGTTGTTTACAGAACCTTATCCCTGCTAACTGTGATTTTAATATATGTTTCTCAACAAATAGTTTAGATCACAGATTGTAACGCGCGTGCAGCCCAGAACATCTAAGGGCATCACTGACCTGTTATAGTCACACTTCCTATGACTTGCCGTCATCCGTCTTACAAAATGAATTGTAATTATGACCTCACGCGTTAAAGGAATTAACCTGACAGATCACTCCACGTGTTGAAAACGGCCATGCACCACTTACCGCATAATCTTGTATATCTTCTCAAATAGACAATCTTATATGCGTTCGGTCCTGGTAAGTTTACCCGGGTTGAATCAAATAAAGCCGCACGTTCCACTCCTTGTGGTGTCCTTCCGTCAATTTCTTTAAGTTTCACCTTTGCAGGCGTACTATCCCCGGAGCCTAAAGACTCTTAATTTCTCTAACACCCTGCAAATTAATACAAGGTCTAGTCGGCATAGTTTACTGCTGGAACTACAACGGTCTCTAATCATCTTCGATCCTCCAGCTTAAGCTCTTTATCAACGGATTCGTCCTAGGCAATCGCTTTCGCTTCTGAAAGTCCTCAACAGGTCATCAATTTTCACCTCTAACTGTTGAATACTATTGCCTTCCTCTGTTCCTATCTCTTCTAGTGTGATGCTAAATCAGAATGCTTTGAGAACCCTGTTTTAATCACCACTCAATCACAGAAACTGTGAAAAGCAGACTACGAGCTTTTTAACCGCAACATGATACATGCATTACTGGAGCTGGAATTACCGCGGCTGCTGGCACCAGACTTGCCCTCCAGTTTCCCCCTACACTTTTATCGTAGGGAAACTAAAAAAAATTTCAAGCTTCCTAACTACCTCCCCCTACAGGGATTGGGTAATTTTCGTGCCTGCTGCCACCCTTGGACGTGAAAGCTGTTTCTCAGGCTTCCTCTCCGGTATCTTTCTCTCAAAACCCGTACCCGTTATTGCCAAAGTAAGCCCTTACCTTACTTTCAAATAGCTGATAGGCCAGAAACTTAATCTTGATACATAATACTACGATCTCCTTCAATAGTATCACTAGTCGTTTTAGCCATAGCTTACCATGGTTATCCGACTCTCACAAGAGTAAACTTATAACTGTTTTACTGAGCTGTCCGGTCCTCCACATAAAGCTTCGAAACCTTGCATGGCTAAATCTTAGAAGATAACGCATATATCAGCCAGAATCAAACTGTTGCTAATTTAAAATAATTTAATATTTAGATTGATTGTTCAAAGAAACTACATTCATTTTGCACCTAAGTACAAATTAGAAATAGAACTTTATATATTCTACCAATTTAACTCATATCTAGACTTTGTCTGATTATCCATATTTGTTCGAGTAGATTTCACTACTCTACAACCATGTCAGGGTATATATAGATATATTGTATTTTTTATATAAATATAAAATATTTAGATATAATAAATAATAGAAAAAATGCATTTACTCTATAAAATCACTATTTTATAAAAATTATTATAAAATCTAAATGCCTTTTAGATTACATTTTATTATAATCAAATAAAGCTAAAAATATCTTTTTTTTTCAATCAATAATAAAGATTTTTTAGCTAATAAAAAATTAACAATAATAAAATTTATTAACAAAATGAATTTGTGAACTAAGAATGCCGTGAATATTAAAATTTCGGTTAAGTCACACCTTGTTAAAAGTTTATTTTTGGTTAGAAAAGTATTGAATAAAATATTGTGATTTTGGAAGACGGAAATATGCCCCAACCATGCAAATAAAAGAAGGATGTTATTAAAAGAGATTCTAAACCCTCAAATGATATTACTCCATTGATATTAAGCATTACTTTTATGGATAAAAAAAATTGTTACCAAAGATTTTCACGCCAATAATAATATAGAAATGAGGCGGAAATAAAAAATTATATTTAATTTCATGTCTAAAAAATTTATAGAAAATGATATTTTATTTATTTACCTTTAAAAAGGTAAATTAGATACAACCCTGGCTCTTATTGTGTTATTCGACACATTGTCTAAATATAAAGAAATTAGTTTATATCATAATTGTAGAATTGCCTTTCTTCAAATATACAAAAATTTAGCTGTCTCTCTTATAGGTTACGATCAGTCGCAATTTTTATTTCTATTTTTGTCTCCGTGTATATAAAAACTTTATCATCATACCTCACAATTTGTAATTTATCCCCTTAATATTTTCAACCTTAATTATCAAATATTCTAACCATCTATGCATATTCACAGCACTTATTGAGGGTTGTTCAAATAATAACTCCAAATATTATTTTGTTCTAGCATTACAGAAATGCTAAATGTAGATCTCCACAATTAAAGATTTGGTCTCGAAATGAAAGCGTAACTTGTATTTAATTCTTTCCTAAGAATACAAATGAACCTAATAATAGCTCATTATTAAAAAGAATATATACAAGATTATGTTCGGATTATAAAGAATTATTCACTGCTAGAAAAATGAATTTTAATCATTCTTAGCATCTAACTATACATTGATGAAATATAACAAAGACCCTACGGGTAAATATGCGGTTTCTTTTCCAAAAAATAATAAGGTTCATTGGAAAGACCTACTGTTCCTTGAGAAAATTTAATTACGAATGGGAAACGCGGGTTACTTGCGTAATAAGATATACTTAATAGTTTGCTGAATCTAACAACTCGGTTATAAATATTATGGATGTATATATCTATATAATTATTTACCAGTAACTTAGACCCTCATATTTTAAAAACGAAATAAACTTTATACAAGTAGGAAACTATTGGTTTATGAGATAACATGAGAAACATTTCTGAAATCATAATTTAGAATATAAATAAAAATCTAAAAAAGGGAGACTGTAAGAAAACATTGAATCTAAATAGCTTTCAAATTACAATGATTGGATGCGAACCAAGACATGCATATATTATACATGAACAAATCTTATAAATGCAGTTCTATTAAAATATAAAAGGAGTTATTCATTTTGTTTGTATTACTAATGACATTTTTATTGAATTATGGGGAAAGTCATTCTGCTTTTTCTTGAAGATTATTATGTATAATTTTCCGTCATCATTAAAACTATTTAAAGAGAAATATGGAAACTGAAATAGAAAGAAGAACAAAATGAATAGTGGTTTTTACAATTATATACCCATTAGCGGGCTCTTTCTTGCAGAAAACAACAATTGTTTTAAGACTTATAAGAAAAAAAGTTGGACTATCCTCTTTTTTCCTTCAGCAATATGAATTTTATTTCTATTACTGCGTCTTTTATGTTTGATTTTTCATAAAACTGTAAATTATTGTTAGGAAATTTGTATATACAAAAGGATTGCTATCTCGTGTTGAAACAACCCCTATCAAACATATTTTTTTAATAAAAGCTTGATTTTTTTTCCTTCGTGATGTCTTCGAGTAGTGCTTTGTATTTTGGAATAAGTATTATATATTATTTTTATATGAAAGTTATTAACCCTTTCACACTTTTGGGCTAATAATAATTTTTATTTTTTTTTAGAAAAAAAACTTGAAGGATAAATAGGAATTTTAAATTAGAGTTTTAAAAAAAAATAACAGCTAAAAAATTAAAATAAATAAAAGCATTTTATTCTAATATTACGGTTTCTTCTTCAGTGCTTGTTTCATCATCAATATTTTCGGTGTGAAAATGCTTAAAACAGGGATAGACACACAAATACTTTAGACACTTTTCACAATAAATTCTTGTAGTTGATCTACACAATATACAGTCTCGTCGCATTTTCGAAGAGACTTCATGAGGCCAGTGACCATCGTGTTCATAAGCTTCCATGTTTTTTCTACTTCTTTGTCCATTGCAACTGTTTCAGCTAAACGATCGATCAACTCTATACGATATTCTATATGTTTAA
>CAUVYM010000333.1:0-2500 GCA_963556165.1 Tipula helvola
TGCAAGTACGAACCACGTTGTAAGTACGAACCACGTTGCAAGTACGAACCACGTTGCAAGTACGAACCACGTTGCAAGTACGAACCACATTGCAAGTACGAACCACGGTGCAAGTACGAACCACGTTGCAAGTACGAACCACGTTGCAAGTACGAACCACGTTGTAAGTACGAACCACGTTGCAAGTACGAACAACGTTGCAAGTACGAACCACGTTGCAAGTACGAACCACGTTGCAAGTACGAACCACGTTGCAAGTACGAACCACGTTGCAAGTACGAACCCAGTTGCAAGTACGAACCACGTTGCAAGTACGAACCACGTTGCAAGTACGAACCACGTTGCAAGTACGAACCACGTTGCAAGTACGAACCACGTTGCAAGTACGAACCACGTTGTAAGTACGAACCACGTTGCAAGTACGAACCACGTTGCAAGTACGAACCACGTTGCAAGTACGAACCACGTTGCAAGTACGAACCACGTTGTAAGTACGAACCACGTTGCAAGTACGAACCACGTTGTAAGTACGAACCACGTTGCAAGTACGAACCACGTTGCAAGTACGAACCACGTTGCAAGTACGAACCACGTTGCAAGTACGAACCACGTTGCAAGTACGAACCACGTTGTAAGTATGAACGCAGTTGCAAGTACGAACCACGTTGCAAGTACGAACCACGTTGCAAGTACCAACCACGTTGCAAGTACGAACCACGTTGCAAGTACGAACCACGTTGCAAGTACGAACAACGTTGCAAGTACGAACCACGTTGTAAGTACGAACCACGTTGCAAGTACTAACCCAGTTGCAAGTACTAACACAGTTGCAAGTACTAACCCAGTTGCAAGTACTAACCCAATTGCAAGTACTGCATACATTGTTTTATTTTATTTTTTTTATTTTATTGTAAATTTTATACTTAAAAAAAAAAAAAAAAAAAAAAATTTTATTCTATTTAAAAAAAAAAAAAATTAAAAAAAAAAAAAAAAAAAAAAAAAAAAATTCCTATTCTATTTAAAAAAAAAAAAAAAAAAAATTCCTATTTAAAAAAAAAAACTACAAAAAAAAAAAAAAATTCTTGCTAGTTTCTTGCGAACCACGTTGTAAGTACGAACCACGTTGCAAGTACGAACCACGTTGTAAGTACGAACCACGTTGCAAGTACGAACCACGTTGCAAGTACGAACCACGTTGCAAGTACGAACCACGTTGCAAGTACGAACCACGTTGCAAGTACGAACCACGTTGCAAGTACGAACCACGTTGCAAGTACGAACCACGTTGCAAGTACGAACCACGTTGTAAGTACGAACCACGTTGCAAGTACGAACCACGTTGTAAGTACGAACCACGTTGCAAGTACGAACCACGTTGCAAGTACGAACCACGTTGCAAGTACGAACCATGTTGTAAGTACGAAACCAGTTGCAAGTACGGACCACGTTGCAAGTACGAACCACGTTGCAAGTACGAACCACGTTGCAAGTACGAACCACGTTGTAAGTACGAACCACGTTGCAAGTACGAACCACGTTGCAAGTACGAACCACGTTGCAAGTACGAACCACGTGCAAGTACGAACCACGTTGCAAGTACGAACCACGTTGCAAGTACGAACCACGTTGCAAGTACGAACCACGTTGTAAGTACGAACCCAGTTGAAGGAACGAACCACGTTTCAAGAACGAACCACGTTGTAAGTACGAACCCAGTTGCAAGTACGAACCACGTTGCAAGTACGAACCACGTTGCAAGTACGAACCACGTTGTAAGTATGAACGCAGTTGCAAGTACGAACCACGTTGCAAGTACGAACCACGTTGCAAGTACCAACCACGTTGCAAGTACGAACCACGTTGCAAGTACGAACCACGTTGCAAGTACGAACAACGTTGCAAGTACGAACCACGTTGTAAGTACGAACCACGTTGCAAGTACTAACCCAGTTGCAAGTACTAACACAGTTGCAAGTACTAACCCAGTTGCAAGTACTAACCCAATTGCAAGTACTGCATACATTGTTTTATTTTATTTTTTTTATTTTATTGTAAATTTTATACTTAAAAAAAAAAAAAAAAAAAAAAATTTTATTCTATTTAAAAAAAAAAAAAATTAAAAAAAAAAAAAAAAAAAAAAAAAAAAATTCCTATTCTATTTAAAAAAAAAAAAAAAAAAAAATTCCTATTTAAAAAAAAAAACTACAAAAAAAAAAAAAATTCTTGCTAGTTTCTTGCGAACCACGTTGTAAGTACGAACCACGTTGCAAGTACGAACCACGTTGTAAGTACGAACCACGTTGCAAGTACGAACCACGTTGCAAGTACGAACCACGTTGCAAGTACGAACCACGTTGCAAGTACGAACCACGTTGCAAGTACGAACCACGTTGCAAGTACGAACCACGTTGCAAGTACGAACCACGTTGCAAGTACGAACCACGTTGTAAGTACGAACCACGTTGCAAGTACGAACCACGTTGTAAGTACGAACCACGTT